>JAJSOF020000039.1:25766840-25836840 GCA_025594305.2 Periplaneta americana
ATCGGATTTCAGAAGATGCATAGGTATGATCAGTGATTTTTATTAATTCTTGTTCTTGAATGCCAATGCGAGTCATATTTGAAACTGCTGTGCATCGACTGGAGTGGTTTGTAATTATATATATATATATATATATATATATATATATATATATATACTAGCCGTACCGTGCGCTCCACTGCACCCGTTAGAAATAAATATAAAGTAATTACATAATTAAAATAGGACATTTGATCCAGGGAACATTTGTGTTTGATAGAAGGATAAAACGTTTAATATGTTACTTAATTTAAATTTTATTCAAAATGTTAAAATGCGATCATTTTGATCCAGAGACCACTCTTTTGGTGCAATGACAATTCATTTAACATGTTTCTTAATTGTTATTACCAATATTTTTTGGAAAAGCGAAAATTAACAAAAAATTTTGGCTACAGATTTATTATTATGTTTATATTATATTATATTCATTATATTATATTATATTATATTATATTATATTATATTATATTATATTATATTATATTATATTATATTATATTATATTATATTATGTAAAAGTGTGTTCATAACGGATGTACTGAATTAGAAAGTTTTTAATTTGTTGTGGGGAGCTCTTGAATCTCAGGAGGAACAGCTTTTACAACAGAGCAACATAATCTGCTTGGCTCATAACCCAATTTTTTTGCATTGCATTTATTGCATATATATTTTATATATTTTAACACGATTCAATTGAGCACAGTTAAAATTTGAATTATACAGTAATGGATTACTAAGCTAACGTACTATTACTGCATACGAAATCAATACACTCTCGTTGTTCGTTAATTCTCTGAGATAAAAATGAATATATTCATAAACATTATTCTCCGAGATAAAAATGAATATACTCATAAACATTATTTTAACAAATATAGAAAATGAATATACAGAATAACCTATCAAGTTTTCTGTGCATAAGAAGCTATTTTAATCTTACCTGTCCTCAATTCACTCACAAGTTACTGTAATAACATTATAGCATTATTTCCATCCAGAGAAACTACACTTTCCAATGATGAAATAATAATTAATTATACAAATCGGTTAATTTATCTTCCGATATTACTTCATAAAAACACAGAAACTTTGTCTGTAGGCTATGTTTCATAGTTTTGGATTGTTGTGTCCAAGGCCCCTTATAGACGAAGTCATTTGTCTTTTATTTCAATACACCGCCTTAGATGGCAGTTATTTTAACTTTAAAACTCATTTATCTCATTAAATATAAGTCCTATCAAAAATTTTCAAAGAATAAAATTTATCAGAAATCATTGTTAAAGAAACTTTTGTTATGTAGCATTTTTCACAAAAATCAATAATAAACGAGAAATTTCGATTTATTTAATTCAGACCGACTTATAATCCCCCTTTTAAATAATGTATTTTGAATGCCATATAGCCTAAAATCTAAGTTACAACGAACTTAATTTATATTCCAATTTTCATCGAAATCGGTTGAACCATTATCGCGTGAAAAGGTAACAAACATACAGACAGACAGACAGACATACAAACAAAAATTTCAAAAAAGCGATTTTCGGTTTCAGGGTGGTTAATTATATATGACAGGACCAATTATTTTTGTAAAATCTAAAATTACCGGAAAAATTTCGGCTACAGATTTATTATTAGTATAGATTTTTTTGACGTCCAGACCAGCGAAGTTTCAAATGTTGACAAACAAAGAAACAAATGCTAGGGACGCGATAAAATTAAACAAATGCTAGGGACGCGATAAAATTGTGGGATAAGCAGCCATGATTGGTTGAAATACGTCCTTTCGTACCGTTTTATTGGTCAAAGGTAGTATGACGTAGTAAGAGTGTAATAGTCTGTATATAACTCGAAGTAGCTAGAACAGACCAGGTCAGTGAAGGAAAATAAATAATATTCAATTTTATTTTACTAATTCCGGTATCGGAAGTGTATTATTTACAGGTATATATAAACAGCCAATGGAAGTTCGCGCTGGAAATAAGACCGTCTGTGTATCCTGTATACCTACGTATCTGTCTGGAAGATCTATCACATAGGCCCAAAACAGTGGTTTGCTATTGCTTCCCTATTTGGCAGTGGAGGAGCTGTCCCAAAATGAACATGGATGCATCTTAAAGTGCTGAATAAATACTTTAATGTATATCATTATTGAAATTTTAAAATAATCAAAATGCTGCATATTAAATCACAATTTGTGTTTCAATTCTTTGCAATGCTATTCTATATTTTAATTCACTTACTTAAGAGAACATTTATTTCGAAAGCGATTTGGAGTATATTTTGATTTGCTCTATCTTATCACACAGCAGTGTTAGACATTCCACAGAATCTTAAGGTTTAAGAGAGGTCTAAGCAAATTACTATTTCCATTCTACATTGTCGATTTTTTTTCATTCAACCAATTGAAATAAGAACAAGTACACGCAATAGCTACTGAACCATCTGCTCTACATCTGAAACTCTGCACAGTAAGGTGGAGTGAAAATATGAATTTTATGGGATCAAAATGTAATACCAGGGAAAAGTTGAGTGGTGATATCATAAACAACATTGCAAAATATATTTTCTCTACATTCATATTTAGAGGTGCCCCAAGAGCATCATATCTTGAAATATTCACAAAATATAGAGGTTCAGATCTCTTAGCGAGAGAACATTCTCCAGTGATTTAATCTGAACAGGATACCAGGAACACGTAAAAAAAATTACATGTTAAAAGATTCTGCATATTTTTGGTCCCCTGTTGTTTGATCTTGAATTATCACAAAAACCTCAATTAGAAGATTGGGAATAATCAGAAAACCTTTAGGTATGATATAATCTATACTAATAATAAATCTGTAGCCGAAATTTTTCTCGTAATTTTCGATTTTCCAAAAATAATTGGTCCTAACATATATAATTAACCACCCTGAAATCGAAAATCGCTTTTTTGACATTTTGTTTGTATGTCTGTCTGAATGTTTGTTACCTTTTCACGCGATAATGGCTGAACCGATTTATATGAAAATTTGAATATTAATTACGTTCGTTGTAACTTAGATTTTAGGCTATATGGCATTCAGAATACTTCATTTAAAGGGGCCTGAATGAAATAAATCGAAATATCTCGCTTATTATTGCTTTTTTGTGAAAAATGTTACATAACAAAAGTTTATTTAAAAATGATTTCCGATAAGTTTTATGCTATGCAAAATTTTAATAGGACTGACATTTAAGGATATACAAGACTTTTAATATAACAATATAATACATTTTCACCGCCGCCTCAGATTATAGTGTTGTTGTTCCTGCAGTAATTCCTATGTGCAAAATATAAAATTTTTGAGTAGGAAGAAAAAACACATTTATTCATTCCATGGCAATGGTACATAGGAGATCGTGAATTCTTACATTTTCGAAAGAAAGAAATATAATTACATATCACTGTTTATGCTGTATCACTATTTCAGTTATTTGAAGGGTTCAGAACCATAGTGGGCCAAGCGCCATTTACTGAAGACGTAGCAAACAATGGTTAAAATTAAGTTATTACCATAATTCAATGGAAACATATAGCAAGTAATATAAAGTTTACACATTAAAACTAAATGATATGTCAATCTTCATTAAACTATGGTTGCATGTAATAACAAATAACAAAACATGTTAAAGGAATTGTCATTGCACCAAATGAGTGGTCTCTGGACCAAAATGATCGCATTTTAATTATTTAAATGCAATTTAAATTAAGTAACTTATTAAACGGTTTATCCTTCTAACAAACACGAATGTTCCCTGGATCAAACGTTCTATTTTAATTATGTAATTACTTTATATTTATTTCTAACGTGTGCAGCGGAGCGCACGGGTACGGCTAGTTAATATAATAAAATTAATGGAAATGCATTCTTCTTATGTAGAAGGGTATTTTAATCAGAATATCTCTAATTAATACAAGAATAATACTCTATAATACTCTATATGCATTTCTGGATTTGCCCATACGTGCACATACCCTGCCCATCCCAAACGTCTGGATTTAATATTCCTAACTATGTCAGGTGAAGAATACAATACGTGCAGTTCTGTGTTGTGTAACTTTCTCCATTCTCCTGTAACTACATCCCTCTTAGCCCCAAATATTTTCCTAAGCACCTTATTCTCAAACCCCTTAACCTATGTTCCTCTTTCAAAGTGAGAGTCCAAGTTTCACAACCATAAAGAAGAACCGATAATATAACTGTTTTATAAATTCTAACTTTCAGACTTTTGACAGCAGGATGGGTGATAAAAGCTTCTCAAGCGAATAATAAGAGGCATTTCCCGTATTTATTGAATGAAATATTATCTATTGGTCAAAAATGAATTAAAACTGTTAATCAAAAAGAATCTATTGTTGGAGAGATTTCAGAAAGTGTTGCTATCAAAACTAAGGAAATCCAGGTAAAGCACTTAATGAAGCCTTGTAAGAAACAACATAGTGACAAAAACTAAAATGACAAAATTTCAAAATTCACAGAAGAAGCAAACAAACTACTTGATAAATGGAGTTGCAAAAGCAAATAAAATTAATACTGTAGGCCTAATTATGATAAAGACCGCGTGTTCCAAAACAAGAAAGAATGTTTTACTAGACCAAAGAACAGAAAGAAATGATATTTGGGCCTATTGATTTCGTTACCACTCAGAAAGAAATGAATAAACAAAAAACAAGAATGAATTGTAACTAAAAGAAAAAAGTAAATAAATGGACTGAAATACAATTTTTGTCATATTTTGTGTAAAATACTATATATTTTGTCCCTTTGGATCCCCTCAATAATACTGTATACTGCAGCCCCAGTTTAGAGTCTTCCAAATAAAGTTTAAATATGTAATGAAAAACAAAATAGAACAAATATACAAAGAGACAAAGAAATTATATTTTTTTTAAATTTCAAAGCCTTTGGGCATCTCAAAAATTAAATATAGAAACTACATATTTTTAACATTCCTAATATAAGTGAAAATACATATTATTGCAACTATTACATTTAGAAAACAGATAAAAAACAATTTGATGTATAGATTCACTCCACCCTAGTACACAGCCTTGTAGTACAAAACAACATAGGGAGAGGCGGGGTAGTAGGGACAAGAGCGTTTCTTTCATCTACCGGCGTCATCCGGTGTGGTAGATATCCTGAATGACATCCCGGCGCCGGGAATTTTTCGTTTCTCTTTCATGCGACATCACAGAATCGTAACCATGTCAATCAGGTACTATCATCGTGTGGTAGATGAAAGAAACTCACTGTCCGATATTACCCGATGTCCGATACTATCCGACTCTCCCCTAACTATCCGGGAATAGCCAGTTCCTATAAAGGGACTCTTCCCATAGTTGCCTTGCAAGCACTGGGTCTGTATCATGGTTAATTATTCCATTTCAGTATAAACTATTAGGGACATCCTCTTAAGGTCGAAGTTCTGGACACACTACGGCGTGCGAGGTCTCAATTAAGGATGGATATCAAGAGGATTGGACACGAGTGGGAAGTCCTGTGTCCTAGCACAAAGTCACTCAGAAGGCCAATGAAACCGCGCAAAGTAAATTCAAGTAGCTGGCCATCCGGCGTAACGCCCATCTGCAGATCCTAACATAGCCCAAGTTTGTGTTGCTGAATGCGATACTAGAGGCACTATCGACATTTCCTCTTAAATGGATGCACAGAACTTCAGAAAACAAGATCTTGCAGCAGAGTTACTATTCTCAAACTGTACTTATCAACGGGAGCAAAACAAAATGAAGTTAAACTGGGATTCGACAATGAAAATAAAATGTCTCATTTGAAAATAAAATAGTAGTAATCGATGACGCTCTGAAAGCAAGCAACACACCATCATTCCTAACATTACTACTAATACACTATCGTCGTAACAATTATAAACCTAATTGTCAGTATTATTATAATCTCCCTCATATTTACCAACGATGTTATCTTAATCGTATTTTGTATATAATTGAAATGATGTCGTTGTTACTACTATCATTATTATCATCTTCACCTTATTATCATCGTACTTTTCATCTCATTGTCACCATCGCAGTCGTCTCATTCTCACCATCGCAGTCGTCTCGACATCACCATCGCAGTCGTCTCATTGTTATCGAACTCGTTTCATTCTCACCACTGCAATCGTTTCATTGTCACCATCGAAGTCGTCTCATTGTCATCGCAATCGTTTCATTGTCACCATCGAAGTCGTGTCATTGTTATCGCACTCGTTTCATTCTCACCACCGCAACCGTTTCATTGTCTCCATCGCACTCGTCTCATTGTTATCGCACTCGTTTCATTCTCACCACCGCAATCGTTTCATTGTCACCATCGCAGTCGTCTCATGTCATCGCAGTCGTCTCAATATCACCATCGAAGTCGTCTCATTGTTATCGCACTCATTTCATTCTCACCACCGCAATCGTTTCATTGTCACCATCGCAGTCGTCTGATGTCATCGCAGTCGTCTCAATATCACCATCGAAGTCGTCTCATTGTTATCGCACTCGTTTCATTCTCACCACCGCAATCGTTAAATTGTCACCATCGCAGTCGTCTCATTCTCACCATCGTAGTCATCTTATTGTCACCATCGCAGTCGTCTCATGTCATCGTAGTCGTCTCATTCTCACCATCGTAGTCATCTTATTGTCACCATCGCAGTCGTGTCATTGTCATCGCAGTCGTTTCATTCTCACCATCGCAGTCGTTTCATTGTCACCATCGCAGTCGTTTCATTGTCACCATCGCAGTCTGCGACGGTCATACGTGTGTGTTGGTCTACGTGGGCACCAATCACGATGGTTGCTCTCTCCTTCCTCTGCCGCGTCGCCGACAAAGTCCCGATCGGGTAACTCAGCGGAGACGCCGATACACGCTGCTGTCCCACGGTGGAGATGATCTCTTTTCAGGGACACTGTGGTTTTGTGGGTGAAGGATTTTATTGTGATTTTTGTCGATCACACGAACACAATGAGAAAACCATGGAGTAAAGTTCCACTAATCTGGTTTATTATGATCACGTCCCTACGTGAGTATGAGCGACGGAATACTGGCTGTTATCGTCTCCGTAATCTCGGCAACGTTTTTCTTTTATCGAACGCCCGTTTAAATCACCACTACTATTTCCCGAGTAAGTCACAAACTCGAAAACAGACTATTTGGGGTCACTACTTTACCACCACGATCGGCTCAATGGCCGGGAATTGTATCAGAGCGCGTCTTGGTTCGCCACACGTTTAAATACCTGCCGTGATGACGCGCTCTCAAGACGCTACTTTTGTTGGCTAGCTTAAGACATCGCGCGCGTTCCTCGCCAATGAAAACCCACGCTTCTAGAACCTACGTTGCGCTAGAGTTCAGTAACCTTGCGCGCGTCTTCGGGTTGAGTGTCCACACACTTGGGCTTAAGGTAATTGCCGCCTGCACGTCTCTTAGAACAAAAAACCTTCGCTTCGCCGCCCACAACCGCTTGGGTTCGAACACCTTAAGAAACGGAGAAATATCTGAGATCGAAGCTATCTTATTTGATACAATCGCAGTCGTAATTGGTAAAGTCGTATCCATTAACATCACCATCGAAGGCATCTTGGGGGCATGGAGGTCAGTCCCATGCTTTCCGTGACCATCGGCACTAGAATGAGATGGTGTGGTCTCATTGTCATCCACGCTCTGACAGTCGTTTTATCCCATCGAAAGACATCGGTATTGTCATTTTATAGGAGGCTGAGTGTCATCGGGGTCGTTTCTGAAAGTTTGGCATCGAGAAAAAAAATCTTCTTGTCACCATCTGGGATCGTCTCGGACCTTCCAGTCCAAAAGAAATATCTCTTCCTATTACTAGACCACCCGACTACCGCTTCAAGTCGTTTAATTGTCACCATCACAGTCGTCTTATTGTCATCGCAGTTGTTTCATTCTCACTTTCGCAATTGTTTCATTGTCACCATAGCAGTCGTCTCATTGTCATCGCAGTTGTTTTATTCTCACCGTCGCAGTCGTTTCATTGTCACCATCGCAGTCGTTTAATTGTCACCATAGCAGTCGTCTCATTGTCATCGCAGTTGTTTCATTCTCACCTTCGCAATTGTTTCATTGTCACCATAGCAGTCGTCTCATTGTCATCGCAGTTTTTCATTCTCACCATCGCAGTCGTTTCATTGTCACCACCGCAGTCGTTTAATTGTCACCATAGCAGTCGTCTCATTGTCATCGGATGTTTTTCATTCTCACCTTCGCAATTGTTTCATTGTCACCATAGCAGTCGTCTCATTGTCATCGCAGTTGTTTCATTCTCACCTTCGCAATCGTTTCATTGTCACCAACGCAGTCGTCTCATTGTCACCATCGAAGTCGTCTTATTGTCAACATCGCAGTCGTTTCATTCTCACCATCGAAGTCGTCTTATTTTCACCATCGCTTTCGTCTTATTGTCACTATCGCAGTCGTTTCATTCTCACCATCGAAGTCATCCTATTTTCACCATTGCATTCGTCTCATTGCCACTATCCCAGTCCGCTCATTTTCACCATCGCAGTCGTCTGATTGTCATCGCAGTTGTTTCATTGCCACCATCGCAGTCGTTTCATTGTCGCCATCGCAGTCGTTAATTGTCACCATTGCATTCATCTCATTGTCATCGCAGTTGTTTCATTTCACCATCGCAATTGTTTCATTGTCACTATTGCATTCGTCTCATTGTCATCGCAGTCGGCTCATTCTCACCATCGCAGTCGTTTCATTGTCACCATCGCAGTCGTTTAATTGTCACCATAGCAGTCGTCTCATTGTCATCGCAGTTGTTTCATTCTCACCTTCACAATCGTTTCATTGTCACCAACGCAGTCGTCTCATTGTCACCATCGAAGTCGTCTTATTGTCAACATCGCAGTCGTTTCATTCTCACCATCGAAGTCGTCTTATTTTCACCATCGCATTCGTATCATTGTCACCATATCCCAGTCGTCTCATTGTCATCGCAGTTGTTTAATTCTCACCTTCGCAATCGTTTGTCACATATTGCATTCGTCCCATTGCTACTATCGCAGTCGGCTCACTTTCACCATCGCAGTCGTCTCATTGTCACTATTGCATTCGTCTCATTGCCACTATCGCAGTCGGCTCATTTTCACCATCGCAGTCGTCTCATTGTAACTATCGCATTCGTCTCATTGTCAATATCGCAGTCGGCTAACTTTCACCATCGCATTCGTCTCACTGCCACTATCGCATTCGTCTAATTTTCTCAATAGCATTCATCTCATTTTCACTATCGCACTGGTCTCATTGCCACTATTGCATTGGGCTCATTTTCACTATTGCAGTAATCTCATTTTCACTATCTTAAACGTCTCTTTTCACCATCGCATTAGTATTTTTGTCACTATTACAGTTGTTCAATTGTCATCTTCGTCAGATAAGGATAACAATAAAATACAAGGAAATCAAGGTGAAAAGGAGAAGAAGAATAAGAAGAAGCGAAAATATGGAAAGCAAGTATAATGCATGAGAACAAGAGGAATACAAGGAGGACAAGTTGAATACATGGAAATCATTGGGATGAGAAAGAGAACAAAAGGAACATAAAATATAAATAGCAAAACAAAAAACAAGGGGAACACAAAGAGAAAAGTCTGCGTACAAGAATAAGGGGAAATATGGAGATAATGAAAAACAAGAATATCAGAGGACAAGAGAAACAGAATGAAAACAAGCGAGGGGTTGCATTCTTATGTGACCGTCAGTTCACAATTTCCCTCCCCCCAATAGTGAGGAGAAATAATTTGTTCTTCACCAATACCAGAAAGTAGTTAAGGCTATTAGAACAAATCATTATTGACTCTCGGACTTCGTACAACTAATAAAATGTAAAAATTTTCGTCTGATGTTGAACTGCAGTGGACCACGAGGGAACAGAATACAAAAGAATTGAGCAGCAATTGTGTCTATATACTTTAAATAATGCATTTAACTACTATAATACTAGATTAAGGTATAACAACTTCAAATATCTGCATAAAAAGATATATAAATAATATGAAATTCCAAATATTAAGTTAATAAGAATAGTTAAAAATATTCATTTAAAAATATTAATTTATGGTGGTGACGAATCCCTAAGGAATCTTTTACAACATGAATAATTATTTCTCGCAAGGAATTTAAGATTTTGTACAGGGTGTAAGGAGTACAAGTGCCATTCTTTCCACAGTCGTCGGGAACGGTGTAAAGGATAAAACACTGTAAAGGATAAAAAAAATGTCCATACAACATAGGGTCCCAGAAAATATTTATTTTGTTATTTTATTTGCGTTATATTGCTTATATCGTTAGTAGAATCACAAAAACAATTACATCAGTAGGCATATCTAGCAAAGAGTTAATATTAGTTTAAATACATATTTGTGTGTTCTATTACGTTTTCGTGAAATTAAATAAAAATGCATGCTTAAATTTGTTAATATTCTGGCGTGAGAGACGTGGCAACGTTCAGCAGGCAGTACTCTGCACAGACGTAAGTACGAGTCAGCTGAGTTCAAGCTCCCTGTCCATAGGTCTACTGCCGAGCGGATGGCAGTTCAGTACAGGGTATTCGATAAAACTTACAATGTCATTCACTGTTTACGAATAGCCAATCACATGTTATTAATTTATGGAGAAATTCGTTGTAATTCAAGTGATGCAAGAAGGATGTACCGTCAACGATTTCCTCAAAGAAGATTACCTAGTCTGCGAACTTTCGTAGCAGTTTTTCAACGATTATTAGAAACTAGAAGTCTCTTACCCCGTTTCGACAGTCACGGACCAGAAATTCCTTTAAAAATGATACTGCTTTACGGAAGCGAGAGAGATTAAAATGTTGCATTAGAGAAAAAGTTAGTGCGATTTTGTGCAGAACCATTATTGCGTATTCTTTACACCTACAATAAAAAATAGAGCAATATTGTTACATAAAATGTAAATTTGCCATAATGTTCTATTAATTAGATTGAAAGTTTGCATTTGCTGCTCGTTTTGTACAGGAACATCACTTTATTTTTACTAACATTTCCAATATTAACCTGGCTATACCTTTGGAGTAAGGGAAAAAACGTTTGCTACCCCCTTCCAAGATTGGAGTTCAATGATACTGGCGTAAAATACAAACAAATCACTTTACTAGGTATAGGAAGGAAGAAATATCACTTTACTAGGTATAGGAAGGAAGAAAAGAAGTTCATCCATTTACGTAAACTAGGAAATATCGCGTTTTTCAGTTCGATAATTTTCATTATAGGTTTTTCTTTAATCAAAATAAAGTACTGTATTAACAATAAGTGTTTTTTTTCCTGAACTGAGCTATCCATTCGGACGTATATATTATACTGTCTACATACATTAGCGTACAATATAGAGAATGAAGTTAAATTAAAAAAATAATTATAATATGGATATTTAAACACATTTTTGAAAATGGTGGCCGTTCATTTCGATACAGGCTTCAGTTCTTTTGTGCATATTATCGCACTATAGACTATTGCATCTAATTTCAATTACCAGTTTCGTCCTTCGTACTAGTAACTCATGTTGAGATAATTCCGTACCTATTCTATAAAAGATTACCTTACGTATTGCAAATTCAATCTTCACTTCTGCCCGATCCGAAAAAATAAAAGTACTCAGAAATGTTATCAATTTTTCGTCCAAGTAGTTATGTAGAGGGTCGTAGAAAGGGAGGAAATCACGTGACAGTTAATTACTTAACGAGGCCCTTTCATTTAAGTTATTTTAAACAGTGGTATAATATTACGTACACGTCCAATTCCTAACAGAAATTTATGTTTTCAGAAAAGAGCTAAGACAGTCCAGTCACTAGTCTTTACAGAGGGGCGAGCAGAAGCGAGTGGGGGAAACCGGGATGCGACGTAGGCAAACGGACGACAGTTCTGTAGGAAATATGATTCAATATTGAAAGATCTTTCGTCACTGGAAAACACGAACATATTTCTGGAATGTACTATACTCACTAACTCAGTACTGCTTACTATGACCGCATACGCGGCCTTGGTTCTGTGTGGAGAATGGTTAGAAATTTACTGGTAGAGGGACTGAAGTACATTCAAAAATTGAAGTAAAAATAAAATGATGTTCCTCTATAAATAACTATAATATCATGGTCGCTCCTGCATTAGAACAGAGCATCTGTTTTCTACCGACATGTCTGCAACCGCTTGAGCTGTACTGTGTACTTCTAAACCTCCTCCTCTCCACTTGAGGTGCACTGTGCACCTCGAAACCCCTTTCTCCCCGTTTGAGCTGTACTGTGTACTTCTAAACCTTTTCCTCCCCATCCAGCCACGTTGCCAAACGTCTATTATTGTAATCTTTAAAAATTAGTTAAATACTGAAATTAGGACGACATGAATAATCATCAGTTAAAATAATGGTACCTATTTTTCTTACACCTTGTATGTAAGTTTTGTAACACTCCTCTGGCTCCAAACAATAAACCATAATATATTTTCCAGATATGGAGACGAATGTACAGGGACATAATTTTATTTTTACTAACATTTTTAATATTAACCTGGCTATATCTTTAGAGAACCGGAAACACCGCTTGCTCCCCCCTCCAAGACAGGAGTTCGATGATACTGGCGTAAAACACAAATCACTCTACTAGGTATAGGATGGAAGAAAAGTAGTTCATCCATTTACGTAAACTAGGAAATATCGCGACTTTGAGTTTGATAATTTTCATTAGGTTTTTCTTTAATCAAAGTACAGTACTGTATTAAGAATAAGTGTTTTTACTCACGAAGTGAGTTATCCATGCGAACGTATTCATTATGCAGTGTATACTGTCTACAGCACATCAGAGTACAATATAGAGAAAGAAGTTAAATTGAAAAATAATCATAATATGAATATTTAAACACAATTTTGAAAATGGTGGCCGTTCATTTCGATACAGGCTTCAGTTCTTTTGTGCATATTATCGCACTATAGACTATTGCATCTAATTCCAATTGCCAGTTTCGTCCTTCGTACTAGTAACTCATGTTGAAATAATTCTGTACCGACTCTACGTACTGTGAATTCAATCTTCACTTCTGTCCGACCCGAAAATATATAATTACTCAGACATGCTATCTACTGTCCGTCCAAGTGGTTATACCGCAGGATTGTAGAAAGGGAGGAAATCACGTGACAGTTAATTACTTAACGAGGCCCTTTTATTGAAGTTAAATTAAACAGTTGTGTAATATTACGTAAACGTCCAATTCCTAAGAGAAATTAATGTTTTCAGAAAAGAGTTAAGACCGCCCAGCTTTTACAGAGGGGCGAGCAGAAGCAGGTGGGGAAATCGGGATGCGACGTAGGCAAACGGACAGTACCTCTGCGAAAATATGATTCAATATTGAAAGCTCTTTCGTCACTGGAAAACGCGAACATATTTCTGGAACGTACTATACTCAGTAACTCAGTACTGCTTACTATCTGCGGTCTTGGTTCTGTGTGGAGTTGGAACTTCCTTAGTAGAAGGGGTGGGAGTGAAGTACATTAAAAAACTCAGGTACAATAAAAATTGAAGTAAAAATAAAATGATGTCCCTGTATATTTTGTGCTTAGGTAGGGGAGATAGTCTTCGTAAATTTTTTCTCTTCTCTTGATGTAGGCTACTTCTTCGGCTTGAGTTAATGTTTTCTCACACCTTATAGTTGGATCAAGCACATAGCCTTCTGATATTCTGCATCAATTGCAATAACATCAATCCTTTTATTGGAGTCTTTTCTGTACAATGTACTTCTTCAAACATTTGCCATATCCGGCAGCGTTGTGAAGATGCCATTGCTGAATGAACTTTGGAACGTCTTGGGTTTGAAGTTCTCCTTTAGAGCAGAAGCAACACATGACGTGCAAGTATGAATACACAGAGGGTAAAAAAAAGGGACAAAATTTAAATGCTTATATTCTAGTAGCTACTGATTTCACTCGAAAGTTTATTTCACAGGCAAATTTCACAACCCTTGTAGACCGGGAAAGTGGTGTAATACTTATTTTTTTACCATTTATTAAACATTATTCTCTATTTTTTTTGTAAACAGTATAAAATCGATCGTTTATGCCGAACTAAGCATTATGGTCTTACGAGTTCAGCAGGCCAAGCCGTTTGTTGTGCTATCATCATTTGTTTTCTTCCGTTTAGAGTTCTCATTTTGTGAATAATGGGTCGCTTAACAAACGAAGACAAGATTTTCATTAAACATTTGCACCAATATGATAATCTATCTGCCCGTCAAATTGTAAGGAACTACACTAGTGGTCTGTTTCAAGTGTACAACGATTGATTAGCAAGATACGGACATGTTATCCCTCCTGAGAGATTATTGCGTGAAAGATCGCATTTCTCAGATTCTCTGATGGTTTCCGCTGGAGTTTCAAACAAGATCTTAATCCTATGAACTATTTTGTATGGAGTCAACTACAAAAAACAGTTTACTACAAAACAAGAATTCGTAATGTTGAACATTTAAGACAACGCCTTCTTGAATGTTGGGACCGGCTTGATCAAAGGCAGATATCCAGTGTTATTAGACAATAGAGAAGACGCCTACAAATGGTTGTGCGGGCAAATGGCGGTCACATAGAGCATCATTCTTAATTTTGATTATTTGAAAGATTATAAATTATTATTAATTTTACCAACATTCAGTTTCAGAATTTTGAAGTAATAAATTGTATTCAAAAACCACATTTTTCGCATCATTGTGTATTGACCTCCATAAGATTTTAATTGAACCTCAAAAAAACATAATACAAAGTCCTGCTCATCATTAAAGTCTACTCTTTCCAACAGCGTATTCATTATAAATTATTGTTATGTACTTTCCAAAATAGAGTATTTCTAATTTCGTTCCTTTTTTGGCTCACTGTGTATCTATACTAATAATAAATCTGCAGCCGAAATTTTTCTGGTAATTTTAGATTTTACAAAAATAATTGGTTCTAACTTATATAATTAACCGCCCTGAAACCGAAACTCGTTTTTTTTTTTATTTTTGTTTGTATGTCTGTCTGTCTGTCTGTCTGTCTGAATGTCTGACTGTCTGTCTGTCTGTCTGTCTGGACGTTTGTTACCTATTCACGCGATAATGGCTGAACCGATTTATATGAAAATTGGAATATAAATTAAGTTCGTTGTAACTTAGAATTTAGGCTATATGGCATTCACAATATTTTATTTAAAAGGGGGTTATAAGGGGGCTTGAATTAAATAAATCGAAATATCTCCCTTATTATTAATTTTTCATGAAAAATATTACATAACAAGAGTTTCTTTAAAAATAATTTCCGATAAGTTTTATTCTATGCAAAATTTCTATAGGACTGATATTTAATGAGATAAATGAGTTTCAGTATTACAATAACAACGCCATCTAAGGCGGTGTAATGAAATAAAAAACAAATGACTTCGTCTATAAGGCGCCTTTGACAACAACAATCGAAAGCTATGGAACATAGCCTACAGAGAATATTTCTGTGTTTGAATGAAGTAATATCGGAAACTAAATTAACCGATTTGTATAATTAATTATTAATTCACCATTGGAAAGTGTAGTTTCTCTAGATGGACATAATGCTATAATGTTATTACAGTAACTTGTGAGTGAATTGAGGGCAGGTAAGATTAAAATAGCTTCTTATGCACAGAAAACTTGATAGGCATTCTTTTCCTGTATTTCTTAAAATAATTTGTATGATCAAATGAGTGGTCTCTGGATAAAAATGATCAAATTTTAATTTTTTTAACACAATTTAAATTAAGTAACATAATAAATGATTATCCTTCTATCAAACACGAATGTTCCCTGGATCAAATGTCCTATTTTAATTATGTAATTACTTTATATTTATTTCTAACGGGTGCAGCGGAGCGTACGGGTACGGCTGGTATAAAAATATAAATATCGATGAAAACTTGGTGAATACTATAAAGGCTGAAACGGTTGTTCTATGATTTAGCAAAAATATGTATCTATGAGCTGGCGATTAATAATAATAAATAAAAAACAGTTTCAGTTAAATACACTAACGAATGAGGAGTAGAATACTCGTAGCTCAGGTACAAGATTAAGTTAGTTTTTCAGAACATCGTTTTCCTCCCTCTCATCCTCTAAAAAAATTGAATACTGCAACTTTTCTGCAGGTGAAAGCAAACCGGAATGTTGTTCTGACCAAATCACCCTATTCTAGTGCCGAAATTAAGAAAACATGCGAACCCTAATTCCTGAAAGTCCCAACCCAAGCACGGGGACGCTGCTACCTTCATATGTAAAGCAGCTCCATGCAGTAAGAATGCTGCAAACAGATAAGTTGTCTATAATTTAATTATAAATTCAATATTCATATGTTGTTGGAGCTGAATGTTTACTCTCTTCCAAGCGTAGAGCAAAATACAGTATACGATGCATAAAAATTTCACTTCCAGCTGTGGCGTACGCAACGACTGAGGCGTAGTTTACAGCCATGGGAAAGTGCAGTCGTGTGTGAAAATCTACTTTACAATATGGACTTTTTCCGTTGTTACGGGTAATGCTATCATGTATACATTTTGCGTGTATTTAAATTAAAAATACATATAATCATAATGATAATAAAATGTTTGACATATTTCATTTGTTTTCTTCTTTCCATTTTTTCCTTTTCCCAGAATATAATTAGTTATTTTACGATGCTTAATCAACTGGTATGGTTGTCTAGCGTCTGAGTGCAATAAAGGTGATAATTCCAGCGAAATGAGTCACTGGCTAGAGACCAAACTACTTTGTTCTAAACACGTCATAACTTAAGTTTTCAAATGCCTACAGTATCTAATTACTTTTTTTCATTACATATGTTTATTTTTTTATGAATTCCAATCTCTAATCATTATATTAATACAACAGAACAAATTGACAATGTTTCAATGCAACTACCCTGCTATTTTGTTGTAAATTAATGAGGAGTGCCAATAATTCAATACATAAATGTTAGCATTGTAATCTCTATAGTGGATGTTCCAATTCACTATGCAGGGTGTATCCGAATTGGTGTTACAAACTTTCAGGGATGATGGCGAAGGGTACATGTATCAATTTGAGATAAAGAACCATGGTCCGGAAATAACTGAGTCGAAAGTAATAAGCAAAAATAGTTGTGTGGAAATGGAAATGTAATTTGGCACCACGTGCCCTCCTTCCCTTAAGTTTTGGAACAGTCGTGGAAATACGGTATGGGCCGGATGTCTCCTACGTGGGTACCTAGCCCGACACATTCTATGAGTTTGTCTACTGTTCCTATTGGCTCATCCATATTCGAAAATCAGTTCTGTTCATTTCGCTCTCGTGTACTCCTCCATTTCACTAGGACTGATCGACTGGGCACTGCAACTTGTATAGTGATATTGATACATGTACCCTTCGCCATTATCCCTGAAAGTTTTAACACCAATTCGGAAACACCTATATATGTGTGTGTGTGTGTGTGTGTATATATATATATATATATATATATATATGTATATATATTACATATAGTTTAATGCTAGCTTCATTAATTAATTAATTCATTCATTCATTTAGTGTTCGTTCAAGGGCAGGTCTTTCACTGCAAATCCAGCTTTCTCCAATCTTTCCTATTTTCTGTCGTCCTATTTTGTCACCTAATTTGATCCATATACTCGTATCTTAATGTCTATCATCTATGATATCTTCTTGTGCTACGAACTCTTCTCCCGTTCACCATTCCTTCCAATGCATCCTTCAGAAGGCAGTTTCTTCTCAACCAGTGACCAAACCAATTCCTTTTCCTCTTCCTGATCAGTTTCAGCATCATTCTTTCTTCATCTACTTTTTCCAATACAGCTTCTTTTCTTATTCTGTCTGTCCATTTCACACGCTCCATCCTTCTCCATATCCACATTTCAAATGCTTCTGGTCGTTTCTCTTCACTTCGTCGTAATGTCTATGTTTCTGCCCCCATACAATGCCACACTCCACACAAAGCACTTCATTATTCTCTTCCTTAGTTCTTTTTCCAGAGGTCCGCAGAAGATGCTCTTTTTTCTATTAAAAGCTTCCTTTGCCATTGCTATCCTCCTTTTGACTTCTTGGCAGCAGTTCATGTTACTGCTTATGGTACACCCCAAGTATTTGAAGCTGTCTACTTGCTCTACTGCCTCATTTAGAATTCTTTGTTTTTCTTCCTATGCCCATGGTCTTCATCTTGTTGGCAATTATCCTCATCCCATACTGCTCACAGCTGTCATTTAGCTCCAGTAGCATATCTCTTAGTATTATCTCTTCTTCTGATAACAACGCCGTATCATCACCAAATCTTATTGCCCTACATGATGAATTATGGGCGGAGTGGAGAAAATTTCTCTCCGGCACCGGGACTCTAACCTGGGTTTTCAGCTCTACGTGCTGACGCTCTATCCAAGAATGCAGAATTCCTGCATGGAAATATCATACGTACTTCGGTACACCATAATAAACTCTCATACACTTTATTCTTCCTTCTCCTTCTATTACTCCTCCCATATCCTGAAAGCAGCTCTTCACTAAATCCTCCAAGTATATGTTGAATAGGGTAGGTGATAAAAGGTATCCTTGTTGTAAGAGAAATAATAAATGTATCTAAAAATTAATATTGTATTACATTAAAAGTAGTTCGAACTGACGACCTGTAACGTTCAGTGCAGGCTTCACATCGTCGGAAGAAACTGTGGCATATTATCCGAGCATCACCCGAACTGTTTCAGATCCTCCAAATTTCCGGTTATAATTATTTTTCAGTCTTACACGGATGTCTTGTAAACGACACTTTTGATATTCACTCAAAAGAAGTAATCAAGAAGCATCACATTATGGAAGGAACTAGTCATTTAATCGTATATCCTCCCGGTCCAAGCCCGAGATATACATTCAGAATTCAGACAGCAAGAGCAGGGTGTGCTGGTATTCCAACCTCATACAACCACGGTTAGATGATGACCGTCTCACTCTAACAGTCATCAGCTGACGCACGATAGGTGGCACGTTTTCTAACTGCTTTGGTTGCAAGAACTTATAAATCCCCCTATTCAAACGTTTTGGCAAGTAAATTGCAAATTATGATCACTTTGGCAATGTAGATCATTACTAGGCTTCGTATTCCAGCTACCTAAAGACTGAAGTTAAAGACACATTGGGTATAAAGTACGCCGAACACAGGTAATGCAACGGATAAAGATATAAACAAACAGGTTGTCGCTGCGTGTTCATGGAGTACAGTCAACTGCCGACATTCTGAAGCTATACTAGTAAACACATGCTTGAGCCGTGATGTTCATTTTCGTCGTGACCTTTGTAGTGAATAATAACGTGCATCCGTAAGTTACGGAACTTGAAATGATTTTATATTGTAAGAGATATATTGGTGCATGATTTAGTACTAAATACATGAACATAGAAAGCATGATCAGAATATAGAAAACGTGTACAAGGCCAGTATTAACATATGCAACGGAAACTCTAGCAGAAACAAAAAAAAAACTGCAAAAATAATGACAACAGAAATGAGGACATTACGAAGTATAGCTGGCGTTACGTTATATAACAGACAGACGAATGATGAGATTAGGGAAACATGTGGAGTGCAGGTTGAGACAAAATGGATCAAGACTAGAAGAAAAGGATGGAGGGACCATGTATTAAGGATGACGAAAGACAGACTCCCAAAAATTGCAAAGAAAGGAAAGTTGGACACCCCAAGATCTTTGGGACGACCCCCTGAACGGTGGAAGGAAAGGTGGACATCAACATCGGATTAAGACAGCAAAGTTGGAAAATACATGATTTAATCTATAACACGAGGAAGAAGAAGACGAAGAAGAAGAAGAAGAATGATGTAGTACAAGATAGGCTATTCCTATTGTCTGATATTTTTTCGTGTTTCATTAGGATATTGCATGTCGCTCATTACTGAAAACCTACTAATTTTCTATATACTTCTCTAGAAATTCCCTAAAATGTGGATTATTTAATTTATTAATTGGGATGTTGGTATTGAACATCATGGTAGGCTACATAAGTCCATGCTAAACGTCGAGATATTATCTTCATAATTTTCAGTTTATGCTAGTACTGGTTCTTTTGATTACGTTCAACACACTTTGTGTTCTATACTGCAGTGTCTCTCAGTGCATTATTTTTGTCAGTTTGACGTTTATTTTACACAATTTATATGTAATGTTGTCACAGTGAAAATATCAGTTCAAATATGCTCAACTATGCCCTGCAATATACATGCTTGAACATCTTATTTAAGGCATTTTACCTCTGCAATGAACCTTCAATTAGCCACAAAGATGTAGTTATTTAAATAAGTGATCGATAAGGCTACTCACTATGACTGCGTCCCGATTTTGACTTTATAGAGGAAGAGGGCAGAGAGGATGCGTAATTATTTTGTATACGAACGTACCTCTACCTACGCTGTGACGTCACATATACTTCGAATCAGGTAACTTCTTTCCTGTTTATAGGTAGCTGAAATACGAAGTCTAATCATGACATTACCTGCCTGTATTTACTGAGGATTAATTCGGGGAATAGAGATTCCTGTTCGAAAAATATTATACAGGGTCCGGCGAAATGATCTTCCCGATTTGAATTGGCCGCCGTATAGGTTTCTTGAAAGTTGCGCTCTAGTGGCATATATCTTTGAGCAGCATGAGCTATGCCATTTCAGTTACCATCATGAGGGGACAGGTTAACATCGTACATTTTGTAGTTGAACATTAAAAAAAATTATGAACGCTGTGGAAATTTTGTACCCATTTTAGAGTTGGTCGACACGAAATAACTCCTGATAAGGAAACCCTACTCATATTGATGAGAAATATCAGAAAGAAGGTTCAACTTTCAAACACAAGTCGTTCGGTATTTGCCGCAATGTTCGGGCTTCTGAGAATATCGCAGCTGTGAGGCATGCTGTTACCACATCTCCACGATGTCCAGCCACTAAACATGCCCTAGTATTGGGAATATCTGATCGGAGTGTGAGAAGAATATTACACTTAGACCTTAAATTCCATCCCAACGAAGTTATTGTGGATCAGGAACTTCGTCAACGTGACTGGCTAAACCGCCAAAATGCTTGCGAGACCATACTGGAAAATGTTCCATGCGATACTGTTGTGTTCAGCAATGACTAAGCTCATATTCATTTGTAGGGCTGCGTCAACAACTCTCCAAAAAGGTATCAGCGACCTCCCATACTGAACATATTACTGTTTGATGTACTGTTGCACAATTTGGAATAATGGAGCCATGTTTTTTTGAGGAAGGAGACACAGTCACTCTTTGAGGAGTGTTATAGCTCGTGAGAACAAGCATTAGGAAGATATTATCTTTAAAACAAAGTGATGTCAAAATAGCAACATTCTTTTGTAAGATGGTAAAATAAAATTTTGAATAGGATCTATGTTGCTCTTGTTATTTATCTTTCTAATCGGGAGATCATTCTGCCGGACCCTATATTTCCACTTCTCTGTAAAGTCGTCCAGTATGCGGGCGTCCACACCTGTGGAGTAACGGTCAGCGCGTCTGGCTGCAAAACCAGGTGGCCCGGGTTCGAATCCCGGTTGGGGCAAGTTACCTGGTTGAGGTTTTTTCCGAGGTTTTCCCTCAATCCAATACGAGCAAATGCTGGGTAACTTTCGGTGCTGGACCCCGGACTCATTTCACCGGCATTATCACCTTCATATCATTCAGACGCTAAATAACCTAGATGTTGATACAGCGTCGTAAAATAACCCAATAAGAAGAAGAAGAAGTATGAGGGCAATATTTTGAATCACCTGTTTTAAACGATTTTCTATTTGTAAAATACAAGCTTGTGGTTGAAAGATATCTTTATGCAATTATCACAAACTAAATTTGTTAACCAATATTTAACAAAATGAGTTTTATCAACTTTCTTTTTCACAATTCTCGTTGTTGCCTTTATTGTTAATAATTTATGACTAGATAAATGTATATTGCTTACTTTATCAACTTTAAATAATATGTAAGTGTTCAGTTAGACCGTAATACTTTTACACCACACACAGGTTACTTGTCACCGTGTGTCTGCACACCCACAACAGTCACATCTAAGAATATGTTTTCAGATCGTGTGTACACAAAAGTCTTTATTTGTCAAATTTGGAAGGTTCGTGCAATCTCTGCATGAATGACTAAACTCGAGAAATAACATTGAAGGAAAGATGAGAATAAAAGAAGCATCATCGATGGCAGAAGCGATGAGAAAGGGAGAGAGTTGAGTGGAGCCCCAGAACTGCAAGATCAATATTTCCACATACATATAGACAGCACTCCGCTTCCTTTCTCGCTTTACTCACTTTATTTCTTTCTTCTCACCTCCGCGACATTTCGTTCCATTTCTTACATGGAGAAAGGAAATATGGGGATGTGAAGGAGACAGAAGATTCAGGAGAAAAGAATAGAGAGAGAAAGAGAAAGGACCGTGGGGTATACCAACCAGTGCTCTCACCCTTTCGAAAACCCCAACCATAGTCCTTAGAGAAAACGTTTCTTTTCCAACTCGTTGGCAGAGTTCGATTTGTTTTACCCCCAGAAGCTGTAGCCCACTCCTTACACCCAGAATTTCCACACAAACGCCTGGTTGAACCACACGTTGTATTTCAAGGTAGTGGACAGAGGGAGGCGTGTGCACTTCTCAGAGAATTCCACACAGCTGTCTTATCTACGAGCCGCCACAGTCTCTCAAGATGGTGTAATTAGTTTCACAGAGAAAGGTATACAGTAAAATATCGTTACAACGAGTAACGAACACCAGAAGAAAGAATTTTTTAGATTTTCCAATTTTTATACTAGTCTCCGATATTTACATACACTTTTAAGATTTTACTAACAAGAGTTATTTATGCAACAAGTGGATAATCTTGATGATTATGGCATGAGTGACCATTTTCACGGTTATCCACCAGTTGGCTATAACACTTTATGACATATTAGCACTATAAATTGAAGGAAATAAATTATGAAATAATTCGGCATTCATAGCTCACATAAGTGTTTATATGTTCGTATTGATCTTATCGATTATAGTCGCGACGCTGTTATTTCCGGCGTGACACCTCCTCTTTGCTTACGTCTTAGGAAGTGAAGGCTCTACAACAGTGACCGGCATGTTCCGTGCTCTGTGACGTCATACCACGGAGCCGCCACGCTCTTTGCTCGGGAAACTCTGCATACTGAGCACAGCGAGGAGAGAAGGTTCAACTGAACAGTGGTGGTACGGCGCCTATGCACTGACAGAGCGCGATCCATTCGTCTGAGGTAGTATGGGAACAGCACAATTACAATACATTTGTACGAAAACAAAACTGTACATACGTGATAAATCAATGTAACAAAATATTTTGGTTTGTAATCAAATTTAATATACTTATAATAATATGAAATTCATAATAAAGCCAGCTGCAGAAGCGTTCGCATTATGTAAATGAGGCTCCGAAACTGCTATAAATATACAAATATAGAAATAAATAATTTAAGCAGTACTACAACACTTTGTCTACTCGGAAACTTGAAAAAAAAATTCAAGTCTTTTTAACAGACATTTTCCTACACAATATACAGATTGAACTATCTAGGCCCTAACTTGGTGACTAGTATGCAAAGTATATTTCAACTTTTGAAACACACCATCACTTTGCGTTACTATCGTGCCCAAGCTAAATGCTTTGTCGAGATCAAACTGTGTTATGGAGTATGGAGGAATGGCGAAGTGTTTGATTTGTGGCAAGCTGTTTCAGCATGTAAAGAAATTCAATATACAATGCCATTATTCTCTATGCCACACAATTGATTATGACAAATATGGGGAGAATATCGACAAATACTGGTGCAGCAATTGAAAGATAAATTGTTAAGTGAAGCTAGGGAACACACTGTCAGTGAATCAATGGTAAGCTTAAGGCTTAAGATATAGGATTTCACTATCCATTGCAAAGAACATGCGTTCTTTTAATGACGGGTAATTTGCCAAGAATGTTGCCATCATGACCGCAGAGTAGTTATTCCCTAGCAAAATACAGGAATGTGATTCCATCAATTTATCTCCAAGAACTGTCGTATCATTGCTGCACTGACGCCACTGCGCTGGTGCGTGTTAACAGTAATACGACTCAACTGCTCGCTCTTCCAAGCTCTTGAGGCCTGACTGGCTTTACGTCATAACTGCAGCTTCTGCCGGCCACTGCTCTATAAAGTCTAGGTAGGTAGTATCATCCGCCAATTTTGTTCTTTCGCTGCCGAGCTACCATACGAGAAATCTATTTGCCGCACCGTTAAACATTATCATGTCGTAGCTCCTATGATAATCAATCAAACGCACTGTAATTGAGCAAATAATTGAACGGCAAATAACGTCTTCGTGTGCTTTCTGCGAACGCCAACGAAAGAGCCAAAATGGCGGCCGATTATATTAAGTATTTATCGAGCCATAAGAAATGAATAACGTCTTCCTCAGCGAATCACAAGACGCACACGTTTAAATGTAGCAGATCTGCAACGCGATTGGCTGCCGGAAATTAGAGCGACGGGACTAGTTGCACCTGGCATTGGCACTGAATAAAGAGAAATGGATGACTTTGAAAATATTACAAACTCTACTTATACCTTAGGTATAAAATTGTTCCTTTATTTTGTTAATATAGTTTCTCTGAACCACAGAACTGTTTTATATGATATTACAAAAGTGATACAAAATTGTTAAAAATTAGAAATAAATTATACGTTACCTTCTGTCTTGCATTTCATGTCTTATTACGTGGCGCGCAGAAGCGGTAAGCAAGATAGCCAGATGAGTTGCATGCATCTCCACCCAAGCGTTCCGGTATTACGTTATAGCGAATGCGTTATTGCTATTATTGGCACGCGTGCCATAATAAGCCGATTACGCACGATATTGGATGTAGTAACAACCTGTTTATAATGCTAGGATGGCATAAAAGCTCTTATACAGTGCGATTATTTCGTCCTGACAATCGCCGGCAATGTGCGCATTTGTTCAGGCGAGTCCACTAAGTTATTGTATTGTATTTATTAACATTCCATGGTATTCAGCTAGAATATGGAACAAGTCAAAAAACTTAATGCTATTATAAAGTGTTAATTTATAGTCAAAGTCTAGATGAAATATATACAGACGAGATTTACAATATAGTCTACTAGTACAACACAAAGTTTTAGTATCATTTTCATGAAGTGGTATTGAATGTCATGAATTCACCTACAGAATAGAAGGCGTGAGAAATTATTTACTTCTTCAATTTGTCTCTGAATAATTTTATGTTTTGAGTTTCATTTTTTATATCGATAGGGAGGCTGTTAAAAAATTTTACTGCCATATAACGGACTCCTTTTTGATAGCACGATAGATTTGCCGATGGAGTATGAAAGTAATTTTTTGACGTGTATTTATGCTATGACCTGTTGAATTAGTTATAAAGTTTTCACGATTACATACGAGGAAGATTATTAATGAAAAGATATACTGACAAGCCATGGGCATTATTTGTAGTTTTTTGAAAATAGTCCTACACGATTCCCTAGATTTGGCACCTACTATTATTCCAATTACTCTTGTTTGTAATAGGAATATACTGTTACTATCTGTGGAATTTCCCTAGAATATTATTCCAAAACGCATTACCGAGTGGAAGTATGCAAAGTATATTGTTTTTAAAGTATTAATATTTACTATCTTTTGCATAGATCTAACAGCAAAACCAGCTGAATTTAGTTTGGTGGTAATTTCTCTAATATGACGTTTCCAATTTAACACATTATCGATTTTTAAGCCAAGAAATTTGGTTTTTGTTGTTTCTAATAGGGATCTATTATTAATTATTGCGCTAGAAATTTGCGACGTTGAATTTGGACAGGATTTAAATTGAATTATGAATTATGCCAAGGAGTGTTCAGGTTAGTCTGTCGCCTGCAGTCAGAGCGATCGGATGTCACGTATAGAGTTTTCCAGTACAGTTAAGCTGTACTGCATTCCTTTACCGACCGCTCGCCCTTTTCTCTACTCCGGAACTCTCTCCACTACTCCTATTACTTCCCCCTTTAGCGTCGCTGAGCTGTCAGGACTAAATAAATAATCGGGCTGTACACACGTTTAACTGTCTTATACGATGAGTAGCTGGTTTATAAGTCATGTGTAAATTCCTGACTAATAAATCAGACACTGGAATCTTAGCCACTTTCTTTGAAGTTAAGTAAGTACGGAGTTTATGTAATGAGTCAAATTACTTCACGAACAGTATTGGCGCGTGGTGCTGTAGGATTAAAACAGACTACTCCCGCATCAAGGATAAGAAACACATACGAAATAATAATTTCATGATTAGGGCTGCGTTGTGTACTACAAAAGAATAAGCATAGCCTTTGCTCCACACTCTTAACATCAGTTTCACAAACACTATTCTTAATGAATTGTTTAAGCCTATATTATAACAATCCTTGATGTAATATTTATGCTTAAATTGTTACTGTATCAGTGGCACTATTCTTAACATGTTTAACCCTAGTCTCTGATGTACAAAATTCAACTTAAAATGTTACCGTTTTATAGATACCGATCTTAATGCAGTTTTTAAGTCCATATTACGATAATTTTTGTTATAAAGTTTTAACTAAAAACGTAACACAGGTGCTGCCCTGAATGAAAAGTTTAAACCTATATAGCAATAATAATTATCTTTGCTGCAACATTTAACTTTAAATACCGATAATACTATACCAGAGGTACTGCCCTGATCGTCAAACTCACTTCTTTCTATCAATTTCAAATGGCTTATATATATATATTTTTTTTTAAATTACAGTTCTATTGTAGATACCATTTTTATAACAGATCATAAGAGTCTTACATAAATTACACACAATTATGTGACTACTGACACAGACAGTGTCTTCCGAATCCCCTACTCACTCCTCTACTTTCCTACACTTGTTTCAGGGGCCTTTATTTTCAACTATTAGTGTATGTATCATAAACATTGCTAAAGTGAAGTAAACTGCACTTGTTTAGGAGTAAGGAATCTGTTGTAGAGTGACCCTGCAGCGCGCGTTACTTGTGTGTGGGCATGGTCTCAACTAAGGATAAATGACGTAATGTATACTCATTTCAATATTGTGGGACTAAGAAATCGGTCTTTACTAATAATCTCTATATATACGTCGTGTTTAACGATATAACTGTTACAGAACTACGTCACAGTTCGTCGTTATTTTTTACGAAAGACAACGGAATAGCTGAGATAGTGTGCGCTGGTGTGCCGCGCTAAGTATCGATAGTACAAGTCGGCCTGATCGATTAACACGTCACAATTTGATCGAACAATACAATTACAGGCACATTGTTCTAATTATTCTGTGCTATTTGATTTATTGTTGTTTGGTCATAAGGCAACCATCATAAAATGACAATCGATATGAACAGCTGTTAGAAGGGCGGCCATTTTGTTCTCTGTATATAATGCTTAATCAGGGTGTTTCGTGTGTATAACTACAGCAAAGCATTTCCCATGTATATCTAAGTAGTTACACGCGGATTATAACGTCAGAAAGAACGGATGGATTTCAAACTATCGATACGCAACGAGGAGAGAGATATAGTGAGGGGGACCACGACTGTTGGTTCAGCCATAAAATGCAGTTTCAGTTGAGAATATGGTGTTGGTCTGGTGTACAACGTGCTTTCATCGTAGAGACATTTTTGAAAAATGAAGAGTCTGTGATCGCCACTCAGGACTCATTTCGACATCTGATGTCACGCTAGGATTCCAACTCGGAATACAATTTTGCGGTGGGTGGCTTCATTTCGTATCACAGGTTCAACATTAAAGAAGAAATCACCTGGACGAAATTCTATTGCACTGAGATTGTCCGAGGCTACGGTAAGATCTCGCGCCCTGAGACTTCTTTCTTTGGGACCATTTGAAGGCGTAAGTTTGTAAACATCGATCACATACACTGGACGAACTGAAGACAGCGATTCGTGAAGAAATCGTGGCAATTGCACCAGCTATGACTGTGAAAGTGAAGGCGAACATCAGAAAACGCCTCAATGCCTGTATTGAAAGCCAAGGACATCATATGGATAATGTTGTTTTACATAAATAAACTGCATGTATTGGTGAATATGTTCATAACAATAAATTTTTGATTTGATGAATCTATACTATTTTCTTGCCATGTGAAATCCATCCGTTCTTTCTGACGAACCCTGTACATCCATCGCGCATACATGGTTTATTACAAACGTTTTTTATCCCAACTTTGCATAACTCGTATAAAAATTATACACGATTAATTAGTAAGCTCGTTAATGTTAATGTCTTTAGAACGCACGCCGGTATGAAGAATTAATCAGTTTTTCGAATGTAAAAATGATCGCTATGAAGAAAAAAGTTATTTACTATGAAGATTTTTTTTGTATTATATAATCATTCCGAAACCTAATTCAGTTATGAGTTATGACTACAGTTCTGCGTTTACTTACTTTGAGTACAAGTTAGGTACACTTGGATCATACTAGCTTCGCTTTTCATGTTAAATCTGTTGAATGGCTGTAATAAGCCCGTCTAGCCGCTTCATTTCATGTGTTTAGGCTACATCTGCTTATTCGTGCATCTTGTTAGAAAAATACTCACGTACAAAATATACTGTCACTTGGATTTATTAACAAACTGAATATTTATTTAAAGCCACCTAATGTGCAGCACAACATTATAGTCACGATAAATAAAACGTATCTAGATTCTACATTCCCTCTCTTTTCAAATATATTTTTCACCCAAATTAAAAAGCAACTCTCATTAATTTTCTTCTAATTACAGAGTTTTGAATATTAAATTGACTTTAAAAAAATTGACATTTTCATCAAAGGGAAAATTATTATAGAAATAAGTAATATGACAAATTATTGAAAGGATTGAAAATGAATATTCATAATTACAGAAAATGAGTTTGAAATATATATAATAAAACTATTTTGATCGTGATATTTCACCATTTGTTCATTTAGAAATATTTTTGTTCTTTTATCTCATCTAATTTACCACCGTCTCTTGCAAGATTGTAGAAATTAATTATGAATACTTGTTTTGCACGTGAACTTTGTAAGTGGGCACAGGCTATGACGTATATATGTATAATTAAATAAATAAATGAATAAATTAATAAATAACTAAATAAATAATTGAATTAACTAATATATACTAATAATAAATCTGTAGCCGAAATTTTTCTGGTAATTTTCGATTTTCCAAAATAATTGGTCCTAACATATATAATTAACCACCCTGAAACCGAAAATCGCTTTCTTCGAAATTATTGTTTGTATGTCTGTCTGCATGTTTGTTACCTTTTCACGCGATAATGGCTGAACCGATTTATATTAAAATTGGAATATAAATTAAGTTCGTTGTAACTTAGATTTTAGGCTATATGGCATTCAAAATACTTCATTTAAAAGGGGGTTATAAGGGGGCCTGAATTAAATAAATCGAAATATCTCACTTATTATTGATTTTTTGAAAAATGTTACATAACAAACGTTTCTTTGAAAATGATTTCCGATAAGTTTTATTCTTTACAAAATTTTGATAGGACTGATATTTCATGAGATAAATGAGTTTTAAAATTAAAATAACGCCATCTAAGACGGTGCAATGAATTAAGAACAAATGACTTCGTCTATAAGGGGCCTTGGACAACAACAATCGAAACAGGGGCCTTGGACATCAACAATCTAAAGCTATTAAATATAGCCTACAGAAAATTTGTTAGGCTATTTTATACATTCGTTTTCTGTATTTCTTAAAATAATATTTATGTACACTCATTTTAATCTCAGAGAATTAACGAACAACGAGAGTGTATTGATTTAGTATGCAGTAATAGTACGTTAGCTTAGCAATCCATTATTTTATAATTCAAATTTTAACTATGCTCAATTGAATCGTGTTAAAATGCATAAAATATATATGTAATAAATGCAATGCAAAAGAAATTGGGTAATGAGCGAAGCAGATTATCTTGCGCTGTTGTAAAAGTTGTTCCTTGGGGCAAACGTCCTATTTTAATTATGTAATTACTTTATATTTATTTCTAACAGGTGCAGCGGAGCGCACGGGTACGGCTAGTAAATAATAAATTAATGGTCGAAATTGCAATAGTCCAGTAAATCACAGTAAAACGAAATTATTTAAACTGACTACTTGCTTCCTGTTTAGTTTCGGCATGTTGACTGCACTACTCACTGAACAGCCGACCTGAACTCTGTGACTGCGGTTCAGTGCCACTGATCTATACCCCATACGCAACGTCACTGTTGTAGGTAACCTACTACTACGTTTATGTCTGACTGTCACAGTGTATCCAATTGGTGCCTCTGCTCTTCAAGTCCTTGTATCCAAGCCGACTACTGTTGGCGTGTAAACCAATGTTGAACGCTTATCGACTTATATGTGAGAAAGAAGCGGTAGGTCAAGTAAAATAATCAGCGGTATGACGAAGGGCGATATGGTGAGAAAGTCTGGTATCAGTGTGTCGATTCTTTCAATGTTCCTAAATACTTACTTACAAATGGCTTTTAAGGAACCCGAAGGTTCATTGCCGCCCTCACATAAGCCCGCCATCGGTCCCTATCCTGTGCAAGATTAATCCAGTCTCCATCATCATACCCCACCTCCCTCAAATCCATTTTAATATTATCCCCATCTACGTCTCGGCCTCCCTAAAGGTCTTTTTCTCTCCGGTCTCCCAACTAACACTCTATATGCATTTCTGGATTCGCCCATACGTGCTACATGCCCTGCCCATCTCAAATCCTAATTATGTCAGGTGAAGAATACAATGCGTGCAGTTCTGTGTTGTGTAACTTTCTCCATTCTCCTGTAACTTCATCCCTCTTAGCCCCAGATATTTTCCTAAGCACCTTATTCTCAAACACCCTTAACCTATGTTCCTCTCTCAGAGTGAGAGTCCAAGTTTCACAACCATACAGAAGAACCGGTAATATAACTGCTTTATAAATTCTAACTTTCAGATTTTTGGACAGCAGACTAGATGATAAGAGCTTCTCAACCGAACAATAACACGCATTTCCCATATTTATTCTGCGTTTAATTTCCTCCCGAGTGTCATTTATATTTGTTACTGTTGCTCCAAGGTATTTTAATTTTTCCACCTCTTCGAAGGATAAATCTCCAATTTTTATATTTCCATTTCGTACAATATTCTGGTCACGAGACATAATCATATAATTTGTCTTTTCGGGGTTTACTTCCAAACCGATCGCTTTACTTGCTTCAAGTAAAATTTCCGTGTTTTCCCTAATCGTTTGTGTATTTTCTCCTAACATATTCACGTCATCTGCATAGACAAGAAGCTGATGTAACCCGTTCAATTCCAAACCCTGCCTGTTATCCTGAACTTTCCTAATGGCATATTGTAGAGCGAAGTTAAAAATAAAGGTGATAGTGCATCTCCCTGCTTTAGCCCGCAGTGAATTGGAAAAGCATCAGATAGAAACTGACCTATACGGAATTGAAGAAAGTCTTGAGATCGATTCTATATGATCAATGCGAAAAAAAAAAATAAACCTTCATTCATATCTTCTCACATCTTTAGTTTTTTGTCTTCTAATGATAACCTGGATTGTTCTTATAATTTTTTATCATAGCTGAAGAGAATATAAGTGCAGGGACATCATTTTATTTTTTCTAACATTTCTAATATTAACCTCGCTATACATTTGGATAAAGGTTTAGAACCGGAAACAACGTTTGCTACCCCCTTCCACGACTGGAGTACGATGATACTGGCGCAATATACAAACAAATGACATTACTAGGTATAGGAGCGAAGAAAAATAATTCATCCATCTAGATAAAGTATAAATAAAGAAATAGCTATAAGAAAACTGATGAATAATAATAACGCGAAGTTACAAAAGCAATTTGGTTTATATCTTTTTTGACTAAAAAATTAGAATGGAAAAAATAAATGAAATAGCTAGAATTGAATGAAAAAATAAATAAATATATAAAAATAAATAAATAAATAAATAAAAATATAAGAATAATGAATATCAAAAAAATATGTTTAACGCAATTTTTTTGTGTTATAGGTGTAAAACTATGCATAGAAGAAAGTAGCAAGTGTTGCTGTATGGAGAAATGCGAGGAAAGCCAGCATCTCTTAATAATAAACAAATACACTGATAATAAAATACCGGAGAAGATTGCTAAAATAAAAAAAGGAGGGAATTATTAAATTAAAGTAAAGTTACTGAGTTGACAAATAAATTCAATTTTGGCATGTATGCATTTTCTAAACTCACAGATAATTACATACTGTATTTGACTTGGTTAGAAACTACTTTGCTATATTTTTTATTTGTAAATGTAATAGTTTTGATGGTACGACAAAAGAATACTATGAAATAAAATTAAGAAATGAAGGCTTACCAACGACAGGGAGATTATACGAACTATATAATTATTTCTGTAGAGAAAATACTAGAGTAAGAGACGATTTAGATATGCTAGCTGCACATTGCAGATTGAATCGTGAAGTACAACTTAGGAGAGGTGAACAAATACTGAATGTAACAAAAGACTAAGATGAGTTGAGTCTTGCACAAAACTTAACGCAATTGAAAGATGAAACAAAACTATTTTTGTATATTAAATATTTAAATTGTAGAAATCATATTTAAATAATAGTAGGCCTATAGCTTTTTGTAAAATTATAAAGTGTCTAATGTAAGGTTTTAAATGATTACTTGTATGTACTTTGTCTGTGAACTATAATATAATAAATATCATATCATATCATATCATATATCATATCATATCATATCATATCATATCATATCATATCATATCATATCATATCATATCATATCGTAACATATCATATCATATCATATCATATCATATCATATCATATCATATCATATCATATCATATCATATCATATCATATCATATCATATCATATCATATCATATCATATCATATATCATATCATATCATATCATATCATATCATATCATATCATATCATATCATATCATTTACATAAACTAGGAAATATCACGCTTTTGAGTTTGAATTTTCATTAGGTTTTTGCTCAATCAAAATACAATAGAGTATTAACAATGGGTGTATTTACTCACGAACTGAGCTGTCCATGTGGACGTATTCATTATGCAGTGTATATTATACTGTCTACAACACATTCACGTACAATATAGAGAATGAAGTTAAATTGAAAAATAATCATACTATTGATATTTAAACACAATTTTGAAAGTGGTGACCGTTCATTTCGATACAGGCTTCAGTTATAATGTACATATTATCGCACTATAGACTATTGTACCTAAGCCCAATTATCATTTTCGTCCTTCATATTAGTAACCCATATAAAAATAATCCCGTACCTACTCTATAAAAGAGTACTTACGTTCAATTCCTAACAGAAATTAATGTTCTCAGAAAAGAGCTAAGACAGCCTTTACAGAGGGGCTAATAAAATCAGGTGGGGGAAACCGGAATGCGACTTAGGCAAAAGGACGAAAGTACCTGTGCGAAAATGATTCAATATTGAAAGCTCTTTCGTCATTGGAAAACGCGAACATATTTCTGGAACGTACTGTTTACTATGACCGTAAGGCTACTATAACTGTATATGCGGTCTTGGATCTGTGTTGAGGACGGTTGAACTTCATTAGTAGAAGGGGTGAGAGTGAAGTACATTAAAAAAACTCAGGTACAATAAAAATTGAAGTAAAAATAAAATGATATCCCTGTATACGTATATTGATAATTTAATGGAATAGTTGTGTTTTGGAATTAAATATTTAAAGATGGTGTATACGTTTCAAGAGAGAACATATATCATCTGTAGTGATTAGATTTTGGGATAATACTCAAAATAAACTGTTTTCATCCTAGAACCAACTGGCAATAACAACAATCCAGCTTGCCAATCAGCGACGGAAGACAAAAGCTGTGTGAAAAAATGAATGAGCTTCGAATATATGTATCATAATATAGAGCTGCCACTTAAAATTTAAAAGAACGTGAAGAGGTGAAATATAAAATGCAATTATTAAGATAGAAATCTTTAATCCCTGAAGAATATAGCAGAGCTAGTCATCCGAAGCTTGGAAGCAACAATCGAACTCCTCTGGCTGAGAATCCGAGTTCCATATCCAACGCCGGGAAAGCCTCAAGTTCTACAATTAATACTGTTTTAAATGTCTGCCTGCAAGTGCAATGACTCTTTTCAGAGTAAAAATCATTCCGATATTAAGATATGGAATTCAAGTCATATGGGAGTACATGAAGAAACGAGATCTAAAAATCTGGAAAAACATAGCAGCCACATACATCAAAAGAACCTTATGCGTATGAATGTACACGTCCTCCAGATTAATATAGAGACTATGAAGAGAATCTTTCTTGATAGGGGAACCGCGATTCAACTTACTACTGCCATCTACCAGAGCATTCGAGGAACTTCTAGTGGGGAGAAACAGAAAGAGGAATGAAATGCCGAAAGAGTTATACCACAGTCTAAAATATACAGTCACGAAGCTCAATACTTACTAAATATGCAAATATAGATAGTTGCTAATGGCCAGGATCGCTACTATCGCCTCATTACACACGATAAAATGTATTTGTATTTTCGATATCGTGTTCTTTTGAAAAATATTAACACCTTCCTTCCACTATTCAAATATGAAATACATAAGGTTTATATATTATTTTCATAAAATAGAAATTATATTCTATGAACTCATTCCTGGCTCTCGGAAGAAGGAAAACTCAAACTATTTTTCTTACTATTTATAGTACTACAAACGTCTCCTCGTCCGATAGTATTAATCAAATTATTGTATTTTAGCCATTTACAGTTATTACAACCGATAACGAACATTTCACAGTTTACACAACTTTTCACAAAAATTCGAAATACGCAACAGTCAATGCCTTTTCGATCTATACCAGGCCGTAATGTTTGGTCGTGTTTTCTATTTCAGTGTATGGAGGTCAGTGAAATATTATATTATAACTTTATTGCGTATCATTGCTAAGTTTTTTTTTAGTGTAATGTGTCCATAAGTTCCGTTTACTTCTTGTTGCATAATATGTTGCAGAAATAATTACAAAACTGTACAATTTTAATGTGAAGAGAATTTTACATGTTAATATTATCTGTTCGCAACAACATTTTAAGTTTAGAATGGAAGCTATTTTGAGGTTTAATAAAAAAGAATTTATATTGTGATTTCAATTTAGCATATCTACCTTCCTTAACTGTAGACAGAAAATGTACCATACCACTCCTATGAAATTAGTGTACGTGCAATTGTGTTATTTCGTCTCTTAAGTAGTAGATAAATACAATAATTCAGTACTCAATTGTAGTATTAAAATACAGACAAACTGAATGTCCGGGGTATCATACATGACATTATGCTGAAACATAACCTATAATTTTCATATGAATGGCAGAGCATTGGAGATCACTAAATTTAAACAGAAAGGGGCAACTGTACAGTAAACATAACCTATAATTTCAACATATCTAAATATCCGTGCGGTGCAATTGATAATTATTGAATCGTGCATAAATTAATGTACAAGAATTTCGCAATATTTAATCGAAATAAAGGCAGGTATTACACATACGAGCAAAGTAATTTTCACGCCATAAATAATATTAAACCTTAACTCGCAAGTGAATTATGTCTGAAGTGTCTCATAATCATTGTTTTAAATTTTATTAATGGAATTACACTACATTTTAGAGAAACATGTGTTACTGTTTATACATTCCAACTAATTTATATGGTTGAAACGCCGTCCTTCGTGAGTGGGTTAAGCGAGTTACATGGTCTGCCTTACGGCCTGTATTAGATCACGATGGCTGTGGCACAGTCTATTGTTCCTTGTACTCACAGCGCTCCAAGCGGCTAGCAACTATCGCGAGAAATGCAAAAATCATCCGAAGCTTCGTGACTGTATATAGTAGACTGTGGTTATACGCTACAAGTGGCATGTAGATAGAAGCTGGACCCAATCAAACCAACGGATGAGGCACTCTGCCACCAGACTAGCAGTGCATGGATATTACCACAAAGTATGCCAAGAAGCTAAGTTCCATAGTGATTCACGAGGATTTATTCTCACTAGCGGAGCTTATTTCCGATGATATTGTGAGCAAAAAAGTCATATAAACATTTGTCCTAATCTCAATATTTTCTGAGTTACACTAATTTGAATTTGTTAGTAAAATACATTTTTTATTAGTTTTAAGGGTAAAAGAATATTACAAATATAATATAAACTATTCAGAAGTATCATTTGTTTAATTGGCTGGTGTTCTGAAACTAAAAATGTGTTGTTCATTGCTTTGTACAGATTTTGTTTTTCAATTTTTAACTAAAATTTACATCATTCTTACGCACTTATCACAAAAATTCTTACAAATCATACGACTTTAGGAACTTAATTTTTTACAGTTTAATTATGCATCCTAATGTACAGTAGTGGCAAAAAAAACCGGACCGATCATTGTAGCTGATTTTAGAGCCTTGTTCACTCCAGAGCACGACAGACTGGTAACTAAGACTTTCGTGGTTCGAATCCTGTCTGGGAAGGAAACTTTTCTTGTTTCTTATTCAAATTTATTTCCGATACTTTTCGATTGTAGCGATATTTTACTACTTAATTAACTTATTGTTCCCAGAACATGAATTTTACCAGCAATCGAAAAGTTGGGAATAAATTTGAATATGGAACAAAAAATTTTCCTTTCGAGGCATGATTCGAACCACGAAAGTCTTAGTTACCAGTCTATCGTGCTCTGGAGTGAACAAGGCTCTGAAATCTGCGACAAGGGTCGGTCCGGTTTTTTTGCCACTACTGTAGAGTCTTAAAGAATTTACAAGAGTGAAGTGATTTGTATTAATTGTTGTAATAAAATGCGTAAGAAACATGTAAGTTTACACAAATCTAGTCTTTCAGGTGAAGCTCCCTGTAAAGCAGATTTGAATAATTTCAAGGGAAAAATTGTTCCTGGGCCGGGTATCGATCCCGGGACCTCTGGTTGAACGTGTTACTGTGTACGTTAACAGAAAACCACAATTCCAAGTCACAGAGATTGTGTGCACTCGTTGTGGGTCTCTGGCGTTTCGTCAGCCCACGCGAGTTGTGTGGATATAAAGGGAAAAGTTGAGACGGTGTCGGGTGGAGTTCCCGGGTAGCTCAGTGGTAGAGCGCTGGTACGTTCAACCAGAGGTCCCGGGATCGATACCCGGCCCCGGAACAATTTTTCCCTTGAAATTATTCATGTAAGTTTACACTTTAAAATCGAACAAAAATTCTATACGAAGCAACTATGTAATTCGCAATACGTTTTTGTTCAGAATACTAGATAATTAAGGAAATTATACTACTGAATAGTTCATATTTTATCTGTGCTGAGACTAGTTAAAGTTGAACAGGGTTATTAACCATGTCACAAAAGTAGTACACACGACAAGCTCGCCTGGATTGGTTCAGCAAGGGAGTGCACTTGAGCCATCCCTGTCGAGGGGGTTCTAACCCCATCACAATAGGTCTGTGCCCAACATGGGACATCATGGCTAACATTCAATTCATTCATTCATTCTTTTACCCTTAAAACTAAAGAATAATGATATTTTACGAAAAATTTCAAATAAATATAACTCTGAAAATATTGAGATTAGGACAAATGTTTATATGACATATTTTGTTCAAAATGTCTTCGGAAATAAGCGCCGTAAGGGACGATAATTCCTCGTGAATCACCCTGTATATTAGACTGTAAATAAAGAACAAAATCCATCACGGAATATAGTGCAGACAAAGAAGAAAAAGAAGATCGAAAAGAAAACTCGACTTTGCACGCTTGTGCGCATTTCTACTATAACTATTATTATTATTATTATTATTATTATTATTATTATTATTACTAAACATTATTCTCAATATCTAGGTTGACATGTTTCTGTTCACATTAACTTTAATTGAAATAAATGAATTGTAATTGGGAAGTTTCGAAATGAAAGTCCTGTGCGTTTCGAAACGAATAAGGAACAGCGAGCAGAAGTGGATAAGGAAAAAAAGAATATCTACAATCCTACCATTCCATATTACTTCCAAAAGTACCATCTAGAAGAAATTGAAGTAATCGGACTTTTGGTTGGAGCAAGAGGTACCGCTACTCTCTTCATGAAAGATGTGTTTAAGAGGCTTGGAATACCTACATCTATTATTCCGGTTGTAACTTTAGCTTCATTGAAAGGATCAATTGCTCTCCTGAAGCATCACCTATATTCGAAATGAAACCAAGTTCATTAGCATTCTTTACTTTTTTGTAACACTTACCTCTCTAAAACTAGGTATATTTCCACCATTCACAAAATGTATTTGCAGCTATGTACCTGTAGGAGTTTTATTGTCAAAACAAAATTAATGGTTCACTGAACTTGTAAACATTTATATGGTTAAGTACTCTTTGTCCCTTGTGGCATCTCACGAATAGTGATACGATTTCTAAATTAATAAAAACTAGATACAATTGTCCTTTCTTAAAGGTCCGAATGATAAAATTAAGTTAAAATAACAAACAAATTCTTAATTTACTTACTGGCTTTTCCGAATTATAACCCGCCATTGGTTCAGCAACATTAATCCAGTCTCAAACCTGATCAAATCCATTTTAATATTATCTTCCCATCTACATCTAAGGTCTTTTTCCCTCCGGCCTCCCAACTAAAAATTTCTGGATTGCCCATACGTGCTACATGCCCATCTCAAACGTCTGGATTTAATGTTCCTAATTAAGGTGAAGAATACAATGCTTGCAGTTCTGCGTTGTGTAACTTTCTCCATTCTCCTGTAACTTCATCCCTCTTAGCCCCAAATATTTTCCTCACCTTATTCTCAAACACCCTTAAATGTTCCTCTCTCAAAGGGAGAGTCCAAGTTTCACAACCATAAAGAACAAGTAATATAACTGTTTTATAAATTCTAAATTTCAGATTTTTGACAGCAGACTGGATGATAAAGTTTCTCAACCGAATAATAACAGGCATTTCCCATATTTATTCAGTGTTTATTCCCATGTATTGTGGATCCTATCACCACGGCATGGCGCGTCCTCAGGTTGCGGATCGAGGAGACGGCCTCCAAAAATGAATATATTGAATAAACAGCCGATGGGTTTCCACTTGGGATTAAAACCCATCATAAAAACAGTTCGAATCCTTCAAATAAGCCTCGGAATGGGACTGATTCTTTGCATTTTGACCACAGCAAAGGAATAAGGTTTTGAGATTTGGTACTTGGAATGTTACAAGTCTATATAGAACAGGAGGGGTAACATTAGTAGCAAAAGAATAGATATATATAATAGACCTTGTGGGAGTACAGGAGGTTAGGTTAGATGGGAATGGCATAACACAAATAGGAGATCACTTATTGTATTATGGGGAAGGAAACGATAATCACCAATTAGGAACAGGATTCTTTATTCATAAAAGAATAAAATCAGCAGTAAAAAAGGTCGAATTTATCAGTGATAGGTTATCGTAAGTAACGATATCGTAGTCATAAATGCTCATGCCCATACAGATGAGACAAACAACTATAATATTCTCTAAATATAAAAGTGTCTGAAGTATTAATAAAAAGGGGCACTAAAACTCTAAAACCTAAATCATCTTGTCAATTCCCGTTCTGGATAAAAACCTGAAGGTTGCGCTTACACAATTAAAATCATATCCAAGATAGTCACGTGGTGCGGACATAATTGCATTTTGCCGACGAGGCTCGTTATACCTTTAACAATGTAATAAAAATGTTGCACAATAAGTGGAACGTAGTGTATACCACATTACTTCAAGATTTCTAATCCTTTTTCAACCTCCTTTTATCCTGTTATTAATATTTCACAATTATTCTCAACATTACAGATCGAAATGGAAAATGAATACATCGTATTATATTTCCGTCATAACCACTGAACTGTATATTTTATATTGGAAACGAAGAGAGAAAAACGAAACAACAATGCAAATCGTTAGGGATTTGAAAGCTCGTGATACAGCCCTGAATATGAAAGCTGTTACTAGTTCCGGAACGTTGGAGGTTTTCAATGTTCAACGTAGCAGATATATCTGTATTACATACTTTTATAGGCAGCGTTATGGAGGGGCATAGGTGGAACTGCCCCCCCCAAACTTATCTGAACTCTTTTTTTTATTAATGATAGAAAATATTGAATTCAAAATATCTTTTTTGCTGTTGTTTGTGATTAAGTTTCAGTGCTTAAATTGATGAATTAATGTCTTCAGATCATGTGTCTGGTCTATAATGTTTATTTTAAATATCTGAGTATATAAGAATTTCTATACCTCATTTGAGGAATGGAAGCACTGTAATGTTTCTTTTGTAACAGCCTGTACTCATGTGTTAGAAGTCTGCGGGTGTTCAGGTCGCCACTTGGAGATGTATGAAAAACATACTGCATAGCAATGCAGACCACACCTGTGGAGTAACGGCTAGCGCGTCGCTCGCAAAACCAGGTGGCCGGGTTCGACTCCCGGTCGGGGCCAGTTATCTGGTTGAGGTATTTTCCAGGGTTTTCTCTCAACCCGTTATGAGCAAATGCTGGGTAACTACCGGCATTACCACCTTCACTTCATTCAGACGTTAAATAAGCTGAGATGTTGATACAGCGTCGTAAAAAATCCACATTAACAACATTGCAGAAAAAGAAAAGTAATCCCGGTATGTGTAAAATTAAAGACTAGATTATAATAAAATAATTAGAGTTTGAACTAGGAGAGTTGGCGGTGCACAACTTCTAATCACTAAATTGTGCGCCAATACGCCTGTGTTAAATCCCAAATCTCTCCAGTGCATATGAAGGGAAGGCATATGTCACTGTTGATAGTGATTCGACCGTCTGATGGAAACGTTAAGCCTGGCGGCCCCTTTGGTCTTGTTCGACAGATGTAGGCTACGTGTCAGCACCGGGTTTCCCCTTCTCCCTTCCTCACCTTCATCATAATCCTCACACATTACCTACACTAAACTTTCACGATCACTTAACATACACTAGTACACGACTTAACTCTTCACAGATAAACATCATGCATAAGTGGCCCGCCGAAGTGGGGTGCAATTTGAAAATGGGTTACAGTTCTGCCATCTATCCGCAGTATGTGGAATCCGATTCAAACAAAGTGAAATGGGTAGGCATTAGATACACACACCCATACACACCCACACCCACCCAAACACACACACATTTCATATGATATCTACAGGAAGGTAAGATTCATCAAACTCTATCTGTAGTGTAAAGGACAACTCTCTGCCCCCATGCATATGGACGGTAGATGTCGGCAAAGTTTAAAAAAATGGTCATTTTGACTTTCCAAAACAGACTTTTCTCTACACAAGTTGAACGAAGGGGATACAATTACCTCATCGATATATACAAGTCAATAGACATTTACAACTAGATTCATTAGTTTATAAAAAGTTTCTGTTAGAACTGTTACGTAGTTTTAATGATGCATGCATGTATTTTTGTATGAAATAGAAAAAGATGGAAAATGTTTTAAGTTATGCCCTATTATTATTTGTAGTAGACCTACAGTTCAAGCCATATACAACTCGGTCCGAAACAACGCGGAGTCCACACCTGTGGAGTAACGGTCAGCGCGTCTGGCCGCGAAACCAGGTGGCCCGGGTTCGATTCCCGGTCGGTGCAAGTTACCTGGTTGAGGTTTTTTCCGGGGTTTTCCCTCAACCCAATATGAGCAAATGCTGGGTAACTTTTGATGCTGGACCCCGGGCTCATTTCACCAGCATTATCACCTTCATCTCATTCAGACGCTAAATAACCTAAGCTGTTGATAAAGCGTCGTAAAATAACCTACTAAAAAAACAACGCGGATATGGCTGTAACACTCTAAGGAATATGCATCCTAAAGTACCTTTATTAAATGATCATATTCCAATATATACTGTACCACAATCAAGCTATAACGACGGGAGAAGGTAAATGATGTCCCACATAACCCCGTTATATGGGGATTCTATAGTTTTGCTTTGACCCTTGAAAGAAAACAGTTGTCTCTCCTCCTATGCATACTTCATAACCACTATAAAGCCTACACTGTCATATTTTAAAATTATTTATTCAAATGAATTTCGTAAAACACATCAGGAAATTCTAACCACACCGCTATTAGTAGAACGGGGAATAAATTAAGATACATTTCATTTTAATTACTTCTTTATTGCAAATAATCTTCTGCTCGAAAAATATGTGATCTGTACTGAAGTTGACTACTATACAAAATAATTTTCTATTTTTCAATCGCTTTAATTATTATGTTTCATATAATGTGCAAATGAATACAACTGAAATACTCTTATAAAGTTTAGTGTAGGGATGAGATTTGTAAACCTGTGACTTTGTCGTTGTCACGGTTTTCCTCTGGTTACAACTCTGATTATATACTTATGGCTTTTAAAGTTTTAACGAACCCGGTGGTTCATTGCCGCCTCACATAAGCCCGCCATCGATCCCTATCCTGAACAAGATTAATCCAGTCTCTATCATCATATACTACCTTCCTCAAAACCATGTTAATATTATCCTCTCATCTACGCCTCGGCCTCCCAAAAGGTCTTATTCCCTGCAGGTTTGGGTTATGTAACTTTCTCCATTCTTCTGTAACTTCATCTCTCTTGGCCCCAAATATTTTCCTAAGCACCTTATTCTCAAACACCCTTAACCTTTGTTCCTCTCTCAAAGTGAGAGTCCAAGTTTCACAACCACACAGAACAACTTGTAATATAATTGTTTTATAATTTCTAATTACAATTTTTTTGAGAGCAGACTGCATGATCAAATTTTCTCAACCGAATAATAAGAGGCATTTCCCATATTTATTCCGCATTTAATTTCCTTCCGAGTATCATTTATATTTGTTACTGTTTCTCCAAGTTATTTGAATTTTTCCACCTCTTCAAAAGGATAATTTTCCAATTTTTATATTTCCATTTCGTATAAAATTCTGGTCACGAGACATAATCATATATTTTTTCTTTTCGGGATTTACTTCCAACCTATCGCTTTACTTGCTTCATGTAAACTTTCCGTTTTTTCCCCTAATCATTTGTGGATTTTCTCCTAATATATTCACGTCATCCGCATAGACAAGAAGCTGATGTAACCCGTTCAATTCCAAACCTTCTCTGTTATCCTGAACTTTCCTAATGGCATATTCTAGAGCGACGTTAAAAATAAAGATGATAGTGCAGATCCTTGCTTTAGCCCGCAGTGAATTGGAAAAGCATCAGATAGAAACTGGCCTATACGGACTCTGCTGTAAGTTTCACTATGACACATTTTAATTAATCGAATTAGTTTCTTGGGAATACCAAATTCAATAAGAATATTATATAAAACTGAAGAGAAAGAAACAGTGTTGAATATATAACAAATTAAGCGAGTTTAATCCAATTAATTAATTATAAAGTAACAGTTACCTAAGTAAAGCAATGCATAGTAGTGGGGTTAGGTCTACTTTGACGAGTAACAGGAAATGTTTAACATGAAACAGAATGTACAACAGTGGGCGGGATCACTTACAAAGAATATCTGGCGCCAAACTGCGGCCAATCAAGACCCACTTCAATCACATGCCATTGTTTACTGTAGGATTATTCTTAAACGAAAAGATTATGGAGGCACGGTCGCTTTGAACCGTGGAAAAAAATTTTAAATACAATGTCAATCTAAAACATGATTGATTAAATGGCTAGGTTAAAATTTTTCTTTCTCTGTCTACCTCCTTCGTTCTGAACATTATTGAGAGATAGCACCACTGTTAGCAAGAAAATGTTATTTGCGTAAATATTAGAGTAACATCATGAAGAAAGCCAAGACAAAGGCTCGGGACAGAAACAGTTTTGCAGCGCAAAACACAACCAAACACAAGAAATGGGATATCATTTGATTTTTACTTGAATTTATTTTTACGTGTACTTCCAATTAAATGATTGAGATCCCTTCTTGCTCACGGTTACAGGCCTTGCATTTAAGGTTATGTTACACAAACTCACGGTTAGGTTAGGTTGCTTAGCTTAGATTAAATTAGCTTAGCAGAGGTACAGTTTGTTTAGGTTAGATTAGCATTTGGTTAGAAGGTTAGGTTATTTATTAGGTTAGTTTAGCTTTTTAGGTTAGGTTAGGTTAGCTTTGTTAGGTTAGGTTAATTTATCTTTGGTTGGTTAGCTTGATTTCATTCGTCCATGTAGTAGTTAAAATTATATAATATGACAGGTTTTGATTCGTAATATTGTTAATAAATAACAGGCCTATAATGTAAACGGTGAATAATTTTGTTTTTTTCGTAAATGGCTAGGTATTTTTGAAGGACGAAATAAAACAGCAACGCTGTCATAATTACGTACTTTACGAATTTGGCGAACAACGGAAATTTTTTTCCGTCATTTTAATTATTCATTGAAACGGAATTTTTTCCTGTTAATTTCTTGTGATAAAGTTTATTATCTTATTACAGAAAGGAAGTTCTCTTAATGCATTCAAAAAAGGTTGTACAGAAAAACCTTGAACTTGACTAATGAAAGTGAATTATTTAAGAATAAGTCGCAAGAATTTGACTGTAGAATTTGGATTTATTTTGTTTGATGCGGCTCACAAACGGCCCGGTGACTAGGTTGGCCAGCTGAATAGAGTCGACTATCGATGTTGGTCTGCCGTGCGTATTATCCAGTTGTTCCGAAAAGATTATAGGCACAATTGAAGAGAAAATAATTTAATACATAATCTAAACGACTATTAAATGGCAATACTATAGTGTTAAATTATATAAATGGATACACTACTATTTCGGTGCTCCTCACACCAGCATCGGAGCCTAAAATTATTTGTTTCATCTCGGCACAAGAAAACGGTTAAATCCAAAATAAGGGACAACATCATAAGAAAGACAAAACAAAAACTTAACGAACACAAAAACACACAAAACAGAACAAAAATCAAGAACACAAGAAATACATCACACTAAAATACGAAAACAAAAGCACATAAGATCGCATCTTCATTCAGAAAGCAGAAATACAACATAGCATACAGAACAGAAAACACACTACAAAGACATCTCAACACAAACAAAGAAATAAATACAACCACACAGGCGTATACAAACTCACAAGTAATAGTGGCGATAAGTTCTACATTGGACAGACAGGCAGATCATTCCAAACACGCTACAAAGAACACATTAATTCAAAAACAAGAAGACACAATACATCTACATATGCCGAAAACACAAATAATACTAGCCATATATAAAATAACATAAATACAGTCATGGAAATCCTACACATACAACCCAAAAACCAAAAACTCAACACACTAGAACAATCTGAAATATACAGACCAGAGGTCTGCATCGGAAGTTTTCGCTCGAGCGCCAAGTAGTTCATAGCATAATCCTATAGGTAGCACACATGCATGATGGGTAAAATTGTCACGAGCGATAAATCCTCGAACGGTATAAGCCAAGCATTAGACATTCGTTCTTGTTACAGTGATGAACTGTGTAGTAACATCATAGATGTTTATCATTTCAAAACTTTGCAGTGTTTAACTAACTTCTCCATAGTACAACTACAAAACTTGCTTTAAAATGTAATATAAATGTTGTAGGTAAATGTTCCCCCCCCCCCACACAGAAGTGATTTTGTTTTTGCCTCATCTGATAGATGTTATTGTATGTAAATGTAATTATTATAAACGGAGAACACAATCAGGATAATGCAAGAACTGTATCAAGTTTTCTAGTAGTAATAATAATAATAATAATAATAATAATAATAATAATAATAATAATAATAATAATAATAATAATCTCTAATAATTAGTGTTTCAATATTTGCGTCTGTAACAGTTGTGCAGCATGATTATTCGTTTTATTATATTTTCTGTGACGTTATCTCTGTACTAATATTGTTATTAATCTACTGCCATATCAATAATATTTTGTAAAACGTATCTACATTTTCGCAGTATATAGGCAGAACACTATGTATGGACCTATCATATTATATATGTGGTAAATCAAATAATGAATAATTATTACTTAACAATAATAACTTTATATCGAAGTTTTTCATGCTATTTTATTTATAACTTCAAGTTCCTGTTTTGGTACGTTCCATTGACTGTTCCATTAAATGTTTGTCATAAACGTAGAAAATAAAGCCTTATTTTTACCGTGTGAGCAAAACATAATGTGTATCTTATCTTTCGCGTTCCATACAAGATAAGACATGTCGGTGAGATGACCTTGTACTGTTATTCTATTTATTACGAGCGTATTACGACCGATCGTATCTTACACGAGGGTGCGACACTCGACCGAGTTCAAGCGAGCGATTTAACTCCAATGCAGCACTCTGATACAGACACATCAAAACATACCCTAATCCCTCAACGCACAGATCAATTTCAGAACACACAAACTATTCGACTCCACTTTTCAACATACAAACGCACCCCTACAACAGGCAATGAAGTCGAGATGACGCCGTAGGATCTAATAGGCTTTGATGATGGTGTGAAGGAGCACCGAAACAGCTGTAAGCCACACGTGGTTATATAATTTAACACTAGTAAGTTTTCCATTTAATCAATCATTTATATTCAAGTGTTAAAAGTGGCGTACGCAAGATTCAAGGTGGATAATCTAAACATATCATTTTTGGGAGAAATAAAAATAAACATCTCTGCAGCCTCTCTCGCAGAAAATGGTGAATAAGATAATATACGGGAAGTTCACGCTAAATCTAAACAAACAAAGAACAGAATAAAACATGTTATCACAGATTTTCCGATCTCACACTGGCATAAGGTATTTTCTTACATAAAGATTTCACAGAATCTCGCAGAGCTTTGCCTTGCCTGGTTCGAGGCGGCGAATGGTAATGAATTTATTTCCGCACAGTTACCTTGAACACCGCACATGAGAGAAGTACATAAACTGAAAGCTTTAGAAGCCTCCTTCCATGCAGACATTCGAAACGACCAACTCCGGGCAGAACGGTATAAAGTGACACGACATTCTGAATGCGAACCTAGCCAACTAGCAGTGTGGTCCACCTTTTCTTTGTTTTTCTTCTTCATTTCGTGCAGAAAAATGTTTCCTTTCATCCTAAAAGATTAAAAAAATTATATGAATGTCATTCTACATTCAAAACGGAAAGGAAGAAGAGAAGAAGAGAGAGAGAGAGAGAATAAAGCAATCTGAGGGACAATTCGTGAAGAATAAACAAAATGATAAGATTATTGTGTGAAGAAGATGGTATGAAGGATGACTAGAACGAGACGGATTAGGAAATTAGAGAGAAAGATACTGAAAAGGAGAGTAGGGTAGATGAGGGTAATTGTAAACAGGGTGTAATTGTAAAGAAATTCTTTGAGAAATACAAAATTATCAATATAAATTCAATTCGGGGAATATTCAATTTATTTCAACTATTAATAGTCAGCAGACAGCAAGAAGGACATATTAATTGCTACTTTGCGCTGTATTTTACACAATATTTACTTTACAGCTCATTACCCAATTTTGACTTATACCACTTTTGCTCTGAACGGCTCATATGTAAAACATCAAGTTACGACTACATTGTGATCTGATTCTAATACTGAGTAAGTTGCATTTTCATTCAGACTTTTGTGTTAACATTATTTTAATTTAACAATCTATGTTATACTGCATTTAATTTTGATCTGTATTTTGTATATATTGTGTAAAATATAACTATTGTTAATTTGGATATTGATTTTTGTTATTCTAATTTTATTGTGTCCCTGTAACGTCTTGTGACGGAGGCAGAACAATTTCTTAGCTTAAACAAATTTTTACTGACAGTTATGGTAAAAGATATGAATATCATAATCTCAGAATATAAATTTTTGTTTACCGTAACGGAGTTGATTTTGTTACATGAATTAATTGTATATATTGTTATTGTAAAGTATATACAGTTAATGTGTATCATGTTTACTATTATGTTCTATAATGTATTTTATATTATGTACTAGTTCAGTATTATCATCGATCTAATTATATTTCCTGTCATATGTATCAGCACTAATATTTTGTAGGGCGCTAGTTTCGCAATTATAGTGCGTTTATGTGGTTAAAAAGTAGCTGGACAGGCCATTTCAATTTAGTAGCAATCCCACTTAAAGTTGCCATACGCCATTATTATTATTATTATTATTATTATTATTATTATTATTATTATTATAACGGTAGACCAGGGTAATTGTAAAGAGGGGGTAATTGTAAACAAATGCTTTGAGAAATACAAAACTATCAATATAAAAATTTTAATTCCGGGGATTATTTAAATTAACATGTTGGCTAACCTACAAAGCAGTTTGGAGCCAAATAAGAGTAACTGCTTAGTTGTGAACGAATGTTTTGTAAGAGTCTACAGAAAAAGTTGAGAAAGAATTTTGCATCACCTTCATTTTGGCATTGTAAGTAAACGTACAGTACGATTATTTAGTCCTGACAGTCGCCGGAGATGTGCGCCTGGGACAGGCGAATCCATTTTGTTATGCCAAGGGGTGTTTGGGTTATTATTACCGACCGCTCGCCCTTATCTCTACTCCGAAACTCTCCCCACTCCTCCTATTACTTCCCCTCTTTCGCGTCGCTGAATTGTCAGGAGTAAATAATCGGTATGTACAGTGCTATTTTTTTAAGAATATGTCGTTTTTATAGTTGTGTATAGTAGTTAACATTTATTACAATGATTTTGAGATCTCCCATAACATTTCCCCATAGTTTTAATTGCTTGGGGGTAATTGTGAACATGTTTTATTATGGTTAAATTTCGTACTTTTCAGTAATCAAAGAGACCCCAACCCAACTACATTGTAGAGGATTTAAAGAGGGTTGTTACAGATTGAAGAATAATAACTACAGTTATTGTGAAGGTCAGGAGAGGTACTGAGTTCCTATATCAGTCATATATCATAGGTTAAAGGGACGAAATGTACCAGTGACCAAAATTGGAGTTGGAAGGAGTACAGCTCTTTCTTCTGAAACAGAACAAAAAATGTTCAGTGTCTGATAGCCCGTGCGAAAATTGGTGTTTACAATTACTCCCCTCTCAAAGGGGCAAATGTAAACAGGTGGGGTAAATGTAAACTAGCAATTAAAAGATGAAAAATAGTCAACCTTATTATTTTAAACCCATTTTCAGGGAAAAGAAAGATCTAAAAATAACACAATATTTATTTGTCATGCTTACCGTTACTGAGGGTTGCATAATGTTGAAATTATATGAAATCAGTGAGAAGTATTCACAATTACCCTGGTCTACCCTAAATAAGAAGAGAAAGGGGAAGAAATCGGAATGGAAGAGAAAGAGGCTGGGGGAAGAAGGAAAGGAGACCTGGAAAGAATATTGAAAAAAAGACAAAGAGAACAAGGAAGGAGGGGGCTATGAAATAGAAGAAACAGAGCTGATTATGAAGTAAGAGAGAGAAATGAAGAGCGTGAAAATTGAAGACATAAACTTTTAATAGACAAGAGACCATATTTTGCGAACTTCTGGAAAAATAACTAAGGAAGAGACTAATGAAGTGCTTTGTGTGGAGTGTGGAATTGTATGGAGCAGAAACATGGACATTACGACGAAGTGAGAAGAAGCGACTAGAAGCACTTGAAATGTGGATATGGAGGAGGATGGAACAAGTGATCACAATAGCGTCTTATTAGAAATCTTCTGGGAAAACACAGTAAATCCGAGGTCAAGTCCACTGTCTGTCTGGAATTTTAACAAAACCGATGTCCATGAATTACAAACGTTTCTACGACAAAAGCATGATGACTTTCTAAGGACTGAAGGAAATATGGAAAATGTGTGGCATAAATTTAAGAGTATAATTTTCGAGGCATTAGTAAAATGTGTACCTTCTAAAATAATTAAGAAAAATCCGGACCCAGAATATTACAATAATTATATTCGCTACTTAAAGAAAAAGACAAGGCGCGCATTTTGCAAACTTAAACGAAGCCATGAGCATTGGGAAAAATATGTCGAATCAATTAAGAAACTTGAGTGTGAAAAAAGGTTAGCTCAGGAAAATTTTCTAAAAACTATTTTAAAAGAAGATGAAAGTAACAATTGGAGACAGTTTTATAATTATGTACGCAAGAGAAAAGGAAAAACGAAGGAGTAGTGCTTTTACGAAATCAGAACGGAGAAAGTATAACTGATGACAAAGAACTGACAATTCGGCCGACTTATTAAATTCCTATTTCATTTCGGTTTTCAATAATAATAATAATAATAATAATAATAATAATAATAATAATAATAATAATAATAATAATAATAATAATAATAATCCCGCTGATAGGAGTGGTTGTGTCACACACCGTGAATGTGAACCAAATTCGACTTTCAAAATAACTTCCAAAGGGGTTAGAGAGAGAATAACGAAATTAAAAAATCTGAAGTCTCGAGGACCAGATAGTATTGCTACAGAGATTCTTAAATTAGGTTCCGAGGCCATAATTCCATACTTAATGCGTATATTTCATGTTTCCATAAACAATGCAGCTATTCCATGTGACTGGAAATCAGCTATAGTGGTACCCATACATAAAGGTGGAAATAAATTAGATGTCGGAAACTACAGACCGATTAGCCTTACATCTGTCGTATGTAAAGTCATGGAGCATTTGATATCGGATTATATTTATCATGTTCTAAATGCGAAAGACTGGTTTTACAACCGCCAGCATGGTTTTAGGGAAGGCTTCTCATGTGATAGTCAAATTACGTCGCTGCTTCAGGATCTAGCTGAAGAGGTAGATAGAGGCGGATGAATCGATGCAGTTGTGATTGATTTTTCGAAAGCATTTGACTTGGTGCCACATGACATATTAATAGATAAGTTAAGTAGGCTAGGAATAGATAAAAGAGTGGTGCTATGGATCCAAGAATTCTTAAAAGGTAGAACCCAGAGAGTTAGAGTAGGTCATGAAATATCGGAAATTGGAAATATAAGTTCAGGGGTGCCACAGGCCACCTTTCTGGGTCCATTACTCTTTATAACATACGTAAATGACCTATGCCAGAATATTACATCAAATATGAGGCTATTTACAGACGACTGCATTATCTATAGAAAGATTAGAAATAATTCAGATGTAGATGCTATTCAAACAGACTTGAATAAAATTTATAACTGGGCGTTAAAGCATAGGATGAAAATAAATGGTTCTAGAAGTAAATCTATAACATGTTGTAAAACCCGAGAGGAAACTAGTCTTAATTACGAATTCAGTGGTGTTGTAATTCCGCAAGAACAATGTTGTAAATATCTAGGAGTGTATTTAAACTCCAAACTTTCTTGGGGAAAGCATGTTGATAATGTTACGGGTAAAGCATGGAGGGCACTTCACTTTATTATGAGAATCTTGAGAAAGGCTAGCCCCAAATCGAGGGAAATAGCATATCTAACGTTAGTGCGACCGTTAATGGAATACGGAACTACGTGTTGGGATACCTATAGAATATATCAGATAAATTCCTTAGAAAGAATCCAGTATAGGGCAGCGAAATTTGTTAAAGGTAAAAGAGAAGATGGAAACGATACGATAAAAGAACTTAAATGGGAAACTTTGGAAAACAGACGTAGGAAAACTAGAATAACATCATTGTATAGAGCACATCTAGGTCAGAAAGCATGGGTAGACATAACGGCTCGGTTACAAAAGCCAACGTACTATGGTTCTTACCTGTCCTCGATTCACTTAGGAACGATCATGATTTTAAAATCAAATGTAGGAAACAGAAAACGGATGTAGGTAAATTCTCATTTTTAAATAGAACTGTAAACGATTGGAATGACCTACCTGCAGCGGTCTTTGAGGGCTGTCCTTCCTTAAGGAGATTCAAGAATAATTTAATAAGTTGTATATAAAGTGAAAATTAAAATTAAGATGACATTCAACATTTAATTTTTTAAGGTGACAATAATTATCTAGGCTGACGAGTTTAATTCCTTGGTTTGAATTGTAAATTATTTAAAAATAGCGTGTAAGAGGGCCTTAGACTAGAAATGGTTAGTTTAAATGTAGTTCTGTTTATAAGTATGCATAAGTATGTAATTATTTGACTTATTTGAACTGATGTATCAGTGAAGCGAGGTGAGTCAGTGAAGTTATGGTTTTACAGTGCAGTGAACAGTTCCGATCAGTGATAATTTATAGCGTCAATAAAATGTGTTCTATAGTGTCAGTGAAATGTGTTACAGAGTGTCAGTGAAATGTGTGCTAAAGTGTCAGTGAAATGCGTCATAGTGCCACTACAGGGAATGAGATGAGAGTAAAGTGAAAGACTATTGAAACTTATGTAGGACCTATAGATAATTATGTAGGTTGTATTGTAAAATTAGGTATTTTATTTTATGTTTTATTATTATTGTGTTAAATTGTATTGTGTATTCTTATTGTATTGTGTGTAAAATTGTATATGTGTTGTAAAATTGTATTGTGTATTGTAAATTTTATTGTGTTGGTTATCATTTTATTGTGTATTGTTAATATTGTATATACCACTGCCACCAGGTGCTTGCCCACTTGCAGTGTAAATAAATACATACATACATGTGAAGTGGACAGACAGAATAAGGAATGAAGGTGTGTTGGAAAGCACAGGTGAAGAATGAATTATACTGAAACTGATCAGGAAGAGGAAGAGGAATCGGCTGGGTCACTGGCTGAGAAGGAACTGCCTTCTGAAGAATGCACTGGAAGAAACGGTGAAAGGGAGAAGAGTTCGGGGCAGAAAGAGATATCAAATCATAGAAGACATTGAAATTTATGGAGACTAAGGGGAAGGCAGAAAATAGGAAAGACTGGAGAATGCTGGGTTTGCAGTGAAAGACCTGCCCTTGGGCAGAACACTATGAATGAATGAAAGAAGAAAAGGTCTTGAATTCAGTGTAAAACATGTCGTCATCATCATCATCATCATCATCATCATGTTATTCATCAAATTTGTCAATTTTGATTTCAAATGATATGATAAATAAATAAATAAATTAATTAATTAATTAATTAATTAATTACTTAATAATAATAATAATAATAATAATAATGACAAATGAAGAACGCGGATATCTTTGATTAAAACAACATAACATAATCCGGAGCGGTGCACGAATCTTGAATGTACTTCTAGGTATAACATCATAAAATCGTACCTCCAGGAGACACAATTTAATGACGGATGCACTATTATCCTGCAATACGTTTAATATTGTCCGCAACCGCGTTTCGGAGTGGGAGCAGTGCAAGCAATTACTCATGCACGTGACTGCTGACTCAGCGTCTATGTGACCATAGCATTGTAACGCTCTCCTAGAATATCAACACGTAAGCTTCCTCAACAGGTCGGGGTTTCAAATGCCTCTGCATCTAGAGCAAATAAACGCTTCTACTTCAAATACTATACTATTAACTAGCTCTCAGATGTAAACTGCGTCCTGCTGACGTTTAATTTAAAATTTATATAAATGGTTACCAAATCAAATTCACATTTTCGCGAATGGATCTTACTAGGTACTCTTACTTCTTATGAAGTCACGGTCACACAATACGCTACTGCAGCGGTGGCGAAAATGTAATCGTGCGCCGAGCCACTGTGTAACCTGCAACGTGCAGAGCACCTATGGAGGGAGGCGGACACCCAAAGGGGAAGTGAAGCGACTGTCTGACTTATTAACGGATTTTAATTTTCCTTACGTCAGGCACTTAAATATAATTTTATACACTACAAGGCTACAAACTAATGTTTAGAACGTGTAACGAAGAAAGAAATGAACAATAAATGAACAATATCACAACCTACAATTAACCGTCTTCAGAATGTCTCTGCGACAAAGTTTCAAAATCAGGAATTATATCACTTACTGCAAGTCGTAGTTGATCACGGAGGTATTTGTCTGTCTGTCGTGATCTAAATTTGGGTTTTACTATTTTAATTGTTGAAAATAATTCTTCACAAACATAATTTGTAGCGAACATGGCTTCAACAGAGCAAGCGGAAGAACGAAGCTTCGAATATTTATTTTTTGGCAAAGATTTGAAAGTTCAACATTTGTCAAGTCCTTACATCTAGCTTTCATTTAACTTCACATAGTAAATCAGTGAGTTCAAATTGAAGAGCTAACCGCATTATTCATACATCTGCTGAAAAAGGGTCGACATACAGAGATGATGATGATGATGATGATGATGATGATGATGATGATGATGATGATGATGATGATGATGATGACAATAACAATAACACTTAACCTTTTAATGTTTCATCAGTAACATGTAATATAATACCGTTTTATGTTATACAACCGTTTTCCTCGTAATACTTGTGAACAAATCATACACTTAATATTCTCATCATATAGAAAGCAAAAAAATCGTCCTCCCATCCTGCTTGGAACTTTTGTACATGGTTTCGAGAGAGACATATGCCACTCGCAGGTCAGAGACAAATACAAATGGAACGGAGTTTGACTCCAGTGAGTGAGAGGGTGAGGGTTGGAGGAGGTTATAAGTAAGGGAAATGCACAGCTATCACTGCGAGCCACAATGTCTCGCGAGTCACGTTCTCGCCACGGCTGCACTACTGTAACTATATGAGCGGATTACAAATCAGCGATTCTTATTCATTTCCATTTATCATTGTGGATTTGGTGTATTATTGTTTACAACAACTACTACGACGACAACTACAACACATCTACGCCAACAGCAATTGCTACAACAAATATTACGACAACTCCAACCACCACAACAACTCCAACAACGACAACAACTGCTACTACGGCAAAAATTGTAACTACGAGAACAATTACAACTACGACAAGTGCAACTACTGCAACAACAACTACAAAAATAACCGCTGCTGCTACCCCTATTACTCCCACTACCACTATTATAACTATTCTTATCGGCAGTAATATTATTTTTATTTATTTATTTATTTAACCTGGTACAGATAAGGCCATCATGTTTTTCTTCCCCTCTACCAGGGGATTACAACTACAATATTAAGAATACAATTACAATTATAATTACAATTAATATTAAGTTTACAAAACAATAAAAATCAAAGTACTAAAAGATTAACTGATTAATAAAAGCTAGACAGTTTATTGTAAAAGTTAAGAAGAGAGAAGCATTTCTTTTATTGATTAAGTAAAAATTAAACTTACTCTACGCAGTAAGAAAATGCTTAATAAGCTTGCTCTTGAACGCTACTAAATTCAGACAGTCTCTGATGTCACTTGGTAGGGTATTCCACAAGCGCGAGAGCGAGATTGTGTATGATGATGAATACGATGATGTCTTATGTGTTGGTATGGCTAGTATGCGGCTATTTTGCGTGCGTGTGAAGAGATTATGATATGATGACAGGTAACTGAAACGGGAGGCAAGGTAGGTAGGTGTAGAAGTGTGAAGGACTTGGAAAAGAAGAACAAGAGAATGAAAATTTCTACGTTCGTTAGCCAGTTTGGAAGGATGTAGCCATTTATTTACACTGAGTTTGGAAGGATGGGGTAATGTGGTCAGCGCGACGGACATCGCAGACGAAGCGAACATAAGAATTATGAATACGTTGTAATTTTTGCGACTGGTTGACATTGAGGTCAGTTAGTAGAAAATCACAATAATCGAAGTGGGACATTACTAGTTTTTCCACTAGTATTTTCTTGAGTGATAGCGAAGGAATTTTCGAATGCTGTTTAAGGAATGTAGTATGGAAAGCACTTTTTCCTATTGTAGAGTCCAATAGATTTAATACAGCTGAAAATAATTTGGTAAATAAACAAACAACTATACTAATCTATAGAAGTGAATTAAACAATTTTGAAATAGTCTATGACAACAACTACTACAACTGCAAATGCGACAACTAAAACTACATCAACAATAAAAACTGCAACTACAACAGTAAAAAATACAACTGCAACTATGACAACAACAAGAACAACTACAACAGCAACTACTACAACTATTAAGACAACAACTGCATCACGACAACAATTGCAACCACGACAACTGGTACTACTGCAACAACTGCGACTACAAAAACAACAACTACAACTACGACAACTGCAACTAAGGCAACAACGAATACAACAGCCGCCCCTGCTGCTGCTACTCATACTACGCCTACTATTACTACTACCGGCAGTAGTAGTATTATAGAGTCCAATAGATCTAATAGAGCTCTAAATATTTGGTAAATAAACAAACAACTGTACTAGTCTATAGAAGAGAATTTAAAATTTTGAAATAGTCTACAACTACTACAAGAACTGCAAATACAACTACAAATACAGCAACAACAACTGCAAATACAACTACAACTACAGCAACAATAACTGCAATTGCAATAGTAAAACCACAACTGCAACTATGACAATAACAAGTACAACAGCAACTACTACAACTATTACGACAACTGCTATAACTGCACCAATTGCAACTACGAAAACAATTACACCTACGACAACGCAACTACTACATCAACTATTACGACAACTGCGTGCACAACAATAACGCGCAACCACAACTGCTAATAGGGCAGAAACTGCAACTATGAAAACAACAACTACTACGACAACGCAACTACTACATCAACTATTACGACAAGAGTGCAATAACGCGCAACCAAAGCTAATAGGGCAGAAAATGCAACTTGAAATCAAAACTACTACGACAACGCAATACTACATCAACTATTATGACAACAACTAAGTCACAACAATAACGCGCAAGAGAATTAAACAATTTTGAAATCAACAAGTCTACGACAAACTACATCAACTATTACGACAACAACTGCGTGCACAACAATAACGCGCAACCATGACAATAACTGCAACTACAACAACTGCTAAAAGGGCAGAAACTGCAACCATGAAAACAACAACTACTACGACAACGCAACTACTATATCAACTATTACGACAACAACTGCGTGCACAACAATAACGCGCAACCACAACTGTTAATAGGGCAGAAACTGCAACTATGAAAACCACTACGACAACGCAACTACTACATCAACTATTACGACAACAACTGCGTGCACAACAATAACGCGCAACCACAACTGCTAATAGGGCAGAAACTGCAACTATGAAAACAACAACTACTACGACAACGCAACTACTACATCAACTATTACGACAACAACTGCGTGCACAACAATAACGCGCAACCATGACAATAACTGCAACCACGACAACTGCTAATAGGGCAGAAACTGCAACTATGAAAACAACAACTACTACGACAAGGCAACTACTACATCAACTATTACGACAACTGCAAGCATTAAAATAACGCGCAACCACAACTGCTAATAGGGCAGAAACTGCAACTATGAAAACAACAACTACTACGACAACGCAACTACTATATCAACTATTACGACAACAACTGCAAGCACAACAATAACGCGCAACCACAACTGCTAATAGGGCAGAAACTGCAACTATGAAAACAACAACTACTACGACAACGCAACTACTACATCAACTATTACGACAACAACTGCAAGCACAACAATAACGCGCAACCACAACTGCTAATAGGGCAGAAACTGCAACTATGAAAACAAACAACTATTACGACAACGCAACTACTACATCAACTATTACGACAACTGCATGAACAACAATAACTTCAACCGCAACTGCTAATAGGGCAGAAACTGCAACTATAAAAACAACAACTACTACGACAACGCAACTACTACATCAACTATTACGACAACAACTGCAAGCACAACAATAACGCGCAACCACAACTGCTAATAGGGCAGAAACTGCAACTATGAAAAAAACAACTACTACGACAACGCAACTACTACATCAACTATTACGACAACTGCATGAACAACAATAACTTCAAACGACAACTGCTAATAGGGCAGAAACTGCAACTATAAAAACAACAACTACTACGACAACGCAACTACTACATCAACTATTACGACAACAACTGCAAGCACAACAATAACGCGCAACCACAACTGCTAATAGGGCAGAAACTGCAACTATGAAAAAACAACTATTACGACAACGCAACTACTACATCAACTATTACGACAACTGCATGAACAACAATAACTTCAACCACGACAACTGCTAATAGGGCAGAAACTGCAACTATAAAAACAACAACTACTACGACAACGCAACTACTACATCAACTATTACGACAACAACTGCAAGCACAACAATAACGCGCAACCACAACTGCTAATAGGGCAGAAACTGCAACTATGAAAACAACAACTATTACGACAACGCAACTACTACATCAACTATTACGACAACTGCATGAACAACAATAACGCTTCAACCCGACAACTGCTAATAGGGCAGAAACTGCAACTATGAAAACAATAACTACTACGACAACGCAACTACTACATCAACTATTACGACAACAACTGCAAGCACAACTGCTAATAGGGCAGAAACTGCATCTATGAAAACTACTACAACTACGACAACACAACTACTACATCAACTATTACGACAACAACAGCTGCTGCTACTCCTACTACTCCAACTAATACTATTACAACTACTACTACCGGTGGTAGTAGTAGTATTATAGAGTTCAATGGATCGAATGCAGCTGTAAATATTCGGTAATAAACTTAAATAACTTATACTAGTCTATAGAAGTGAATTAAAAAAATTTGAAATAGATTTTGACGTCTTTTATATTCCAGTCGGTATCTGGTAGCCAGGAATAGGATCACGCTCGCTTCGTTGGAACAGTGTAGCGTGTAAGCTCACGCAACAAGAAATGTGCATCCGTTGACACAGAGGACGTCACAGTGAATACCGCTTAGTCTATGCATATGCAGGAAGAGTCGTTCTAGTCAATTTCCTATATCCGTCTGAGTGTGTTTGAGTTGTGTACTACGTACGTTCAATTTCACTTCCTTCTCAGTCCTACATGGCAAACGACTTCCTAGGCGGCCGAATAGTTCCCATGCGCTTCAATGGATCCAACATTCGTGAACTTAAAACGGCAAAATATATTCTTAGGATGGTATTCTTCAGAATCGAAAACAGAAGAATGCCTCGTATGGAAGATGGTAAAAAATTGAAATATTGTAAACTTTTGACTTTTTCCATATCTGTGACGTTTTATACAGAGTGTAAAGGGTATAAGTGTCATTATTTTAACTGATGATTATTCATGTAATAAGGAAGGAAACATGCCCTTACAATTTTTTTATAATTGCAAAATTAATTATTAAAATTTACAATATTAGACATTTGAAAACGTTGCTGGGTGAGAAGGAGGGGGTTTACACAGTACACCTTAAGCGGGTACACACATACTGGCACAAAATAGATGCTCTCTTTAGCCTCTTCCCTTACTATATATTTTACCAGTTTTGTGAAAAAAAGTGTTATATTCTTTTATTTTCGTAAAGAAATCATTTAATATTGTAGAATCACTGTACATCACTAATTGAGTAGCTTAATATCAAAGACAGACATCTGACCTCAATCGAAATTTAGATAGCTGTGGTTTTTATACAATTTTTCATTCTCTTTACAGTTATAGTGAAACCATATGCAAACTAACTCTAACACTATATTTATAAAATAAATTGTGTTAAATATTACAAAGAACACTGTGAATTAAGAAAATGCCTCTAGATCAAAACTATGCAGATGACAGATGTCCGTCTTTGATACTACTCAATTTTCTTACATACGTAAAAAAATCACCATGAAATAGACATACATTCATACTTGAATTATTATCCCGAGTTATCTCGTGCACCTTGATTCTAGCTCTGGTAGTTGTCCCACTTTGATTTTCTCCTGAACTATTTACCATCTTATATTTTTTATGGATTAATTTATGAGGTACATTACCAGTGCTGTTATCAAAGCGTTAAATGTAGCTTGTCGTGTGATAGACTCGAAAGCAGGGTATTACGCACAGTGGCACATTGCATTCCGGACAGTAGTATCTGCTCTCCTATATGAGAGCGTTTTGGGAAGAATGGTGTAGCAGTCATTGAATATTTGTACCAGTACATCTGTTCTTCAGGCTTGTGAATAATGTTCTGCAGTATCACTATGCCCAAAAGTACACGTATTTCAGAGTCTGTAGTAGGTCGCCACGAATTATTTCCAGCATTCTGTGAACACTTATTAGCATGCCGAATCGTCTCCTCAAATATAATGTTGATGAGGACATTATTAAAGAATAATTTAAAAAATTGAGTATTATCGTTACCAGAAACAATGTTAAAATTTCAGGGAATGGGGACCCCGGAGGTGCAGAAGAAATGGTGCCAGATGTCATCTATTCAAACCACTGTCGAAAAGACGCGACACCAACTGATCTGAATTTGTTTGTTGGTCTATAACTTCGTCTTCTGATACCGATATTTCATTTTCTAATCTTCTACAGGAATATATTCCTGATCAAAAGTTTCGGAATCTCTAACTTGATCCATATTTACACAAAACAGCACAAAAAACACTAAACACAAACACAAACCGTCAAAACTAACTAGCATCTACTCACTACTGTGTGTGAATGCTATATGAGCATAGAATTCCACTCGCAAGGAAGAAGTACAAAAAAACACCACCAGATATAGCAGGAATATCACTAACTTCTGTAGCCATCTAGTGAGGAAAAAGTTAATGAAAGAATATAAACGTATATATTCGGGATATAATCCTTAGCAGCGAAAATGGGACTCAAACGAGTTAACTCGGGTTAATCAGGGAAGTGGTTAATGCAGGGACGGGCCAGGACAATTGTTATTTATATAAAATGAATAGCAAATACAGGGACATAATTTTATTTTTACTTCCATTTTTATTGTACCTGAGTTTTGAATGTACTTCACTCCCATCCCTTCTACTAGCAAACTTGCACTCGTCGTCCACACAGAACCAAGGCCGCATATGCAGTCAAATTCGTGTATATGGAACTACATCAGGTAAAATAATTAATTAAAGTGTACCAGCCTACTTAGAAAAAAATATGTAAAATTAAATAAACTTAAATGTTGGTACTAGAATTTAATTTAATTACTAGTCTAAATATTAAGTAGTACCTACAAAACGTCTTTGTCTACTAAACCAATTATATAAGACCAATTTTTAGGGATTTTTTTTTTTAAGATTTTTAGTTCATAAATGCATTGTTTTTAAGACATTTTTTTTAGGATTTATAGGTCATCAAAATCCTAGCCCCAGTAATAATGATTATGATATTCACAGTGGCGACCCATTTATAGTGGAGTACGACAAGGCTGTGGCCTTTCACCACTTCTGTTTTTATTATATATATAAATAAATAGAATCATTCAAGATTGGCGACAGACACGACATGGATTTATTCCAATTAATCGAAATTTGCAGCTTGATGCTTTACTTTACGCTGATGATTTAGTTCTCATGGCATCAACTGAAGATGATTTACAATATTCAGTACACAATTTAAATAAGGTCAGTGAAAAATATAACATGGAAATTAATATTGAAAATCGAAAATCATGTCAGTTTGTGGGAAATTCCCTGTACCAAGCAAAATCTGTTTGAATAATAAAATAATAGAAAGAGTAAATACCTTCACTTATCTTGGCTATACATTATCACCTTATGATGAAGTAGATATTGCTGAAAAATATGTAAATATAATAAAACAATGGGGATCATTAATAAAATCATGAAACCTTCACTAGTACAAAGACACACAAGAATAGGCTTGTATAAAACCTTAGCACAGCCAGTATTAAGCTATGGTAGCGAAGCGTGGACTGTGAAGAATAGAGATGTCAGTAGAATAACAGCAAGTGAGATGAGGTTTATGAGAGCAACAGCTGGATATACTCGCTGGGATCATAAAAAAATGACATAATGCAAGAACTTCAAATAGAACCCATTATGCAGTTCATCAGCAAATATCAACTTCAGTGGAAGGGTCATCTCGAACGAATGAATCGATGCAGAATTCCAAAAGCACTGCTTCATTACCATCCATATGGCAAAAGATCTCTAGGCCGTCCAAAGAAGAGATGGACTGAAAATTCTAGTTTGAGACCGTAACAGGCCACTTGGCCTAATACTTGTTGATGAAGATGATGATGATGATGATGATGATGATGATGATGATATTCATAATTATGTCTATCACCAGGTAAATGGAAAATCCGGGGAAAAACTCGAACTACGACAACTCAGGGCTGACCGAAGCTCGAACCTGGACCGTCGGCGTCACAAGCTGATGGTCACGACCACGTCACTAGCGCGTCAGTCTGTCTGTACCACATCTCCATCTCGAAGTGTAATTTTTCTGGTCTTCCAGTTGTCGCGGAGTGGAGTTTAAACGATTTTCAATAAATGATCCAAAGCCGATCGTAATGTAAACATACTTATGGATCAAGCTGCAGGAGCGACGTTGTTTCCTCACTTTCTATAGCTTTAAGCCAGAAGTAGTGGATATCCTACAGATAGCTTATCTCTTACCTATACTCGTATACACGCATACTCTCTACAGTTCTAGGAAGCCCATCGTTTCGTGAGACGGATCCTCTTTCTTTTACAAGCAATTTCTTTTCCATCCAATACCTTTGTATGATTCCCTCCATACAAGAACGACTTAGGTCCAGAAAGCGAAGTGCAATAACATTATTTATAAATCGACAATTCTATTCGCAGCACGTATTAACATTAAATGTATTTTAGTTTAATTCTGCTACACAGTTTATTTCAGTGTTTAATTAATAGTTCATAGTATTTTGTTGTTTAATTCGTAAATAACTCTTGTATATATGTAACTCTCATCTAAATCAAATTGTTGAATTCTTTGTAAGTTAATGCATATGTATATACACTTTTTGCTTTTGTGTGGAAGAGTTAAGGCCTTACAGGCCTTAACTCTTCCACTAAAATAAATCACATTACATTAAAATTATTATTATTATTATTATTATATACAAATGATAAATATAACTTTGGTGATCAAATGACCAATAGAATACAGCAAAAAAGTAATAAATATGCCATATCTCTATTAGTAGAGCCCTGCGTTTGGCTACCGAAAGGCTCCGAGCAACGCCAACCGATGTAATAATAATAATAATATTAATAATAATAATAATAATAAAATAATAATAATAATAATAATAATAATAGTTTATTTTCCCTGGTAAGAGTTAAGGCCATCAGGCCTTCTCTTCCAGGTCAACCAGGATCAAACCACATACAGAAAAATATATACCGGTATACAATTATTAACTTAAAAATAATAATAAACATAATGAAGTAAAAGAGAGATTGAATACATATACACAATCAGTATTAACTTTAAAATAACGATATTGAAAAAAAAAAAAATATATAATAAAAAAGAGACTGAATATATAATCACAAACAGGAAAATATATTCTAGTACACAAGTATTAACTAAAAAAAAAAAGTATTAATATGAATATAATCTCACAACTAAAGGAATAGTACAGGGACATCATTTTATTTTTAACTCAATTTTTATTGTACCTGAGTTTTTGAATGTATTTCACTCCCACCCCCTCTACTAGTAAACTTCCAACCGTTCACGACACAGAGCCGAGGGCGCGTAAGCAATACTGAGTTAGCGAGTATAGTACGTTCCAGAAATATGTTAGCGTTTTCCAGTGACGAAAAAAGCTTTCAATATTGAATCATATTTTCGTGCAGGCACTGTCGCCTGTTTGCCTACGTCGCATCCCGGTTTCCCCCACCTGCTTCTGTTCGCCCCTCTGTTAAGTCTTGTAGCTGGGCTATCTTAGCTCTTTTCTGAAAACATTAATTTCTGTTAGAATTGGACGTCTACGTAATATTACGTAAGGTATTCTTTTATAGAGTAGGTATAGAATTATTTCAACATGAGTTACTCGTACGAAGGACGAAACTGGTAATTGGAATTAGGTACAATAGTCTATAGTGAGATAATATGCACAAAAGAACTGAAGCCTGCATCGAAATGAACGGCCACCATTTTCAAAAATGTGTTTAAATATCCATATTATGATTATTTTTCAATTTAACTTCATTCTCTATATTGTACGCTAATGTGCTGTAACAGTACAATATATGCTGCATAATTAATACGTCCGAATGGATAGCTCAATTCGTGAGTAAAAACACTAAATGTTAATACAGTACTGTATTTTGATTAAACAAAAACCTAATGAAAAGTATCACACTCAAAATTGCGGTATTTCCTAGTTTACATAAATGGATGAACTATTTTCTTCCCTCCTATACCTAGTAAAGTGATTTGTTTGTATTTTACGCCAGTATCATCAAACTACAGTCGTGGAAGGGGTAGCAAACGGTGTTTCCTGTTTCAATCGTTAATAGAAACGTATAGCCAGGTTAATGTTAAAAATGTTAGTAAAAATAAAATGATGTCCCTGTAGAATTAGTATGATCAACACAGCACGTGTTAAATTGAGACAATGACAATTGCCTAGATGTTAGTGTTAATGGAAAAATAAAGTAATGACCTTGTAAAATAATAATAATAATAATAATAATAATAATAATAATAATAGTAATAATAATAATAATAAATAAAAATTATACCTAAAGAAACTAATTCTGTACATTTAAATATTTCTAAACAACCTAATTTTAAACAACTGAGGACTAAGACTACCTCTGATTTCCAGCGGCAGCGAATTCCATGAGCGGGCCATGGCTATTGAGAAAGATCTTGAGTACAGAGATGTCTGATGACGTGGTATTGATAGCAACAGATTGTGCTGTGAACGTGTATTACGATTATGATGTGAAGCTAGGATAGTAAACCGAGAGGCAAGGTAGTTGGGTGTGGAATCATGTATAATTCGATACAGAAGGCAAAGAAAATGTACTGAACGTCGATCTTGCAAGCGGAGCCAGTAGAGTCGTAGAAAATATTCCGATATATGATCATGTCGGCGGATATTGAAAATAAATCGGACGCAGACATTATGTACACGTTGAAGTTTTTGACAAAGTTCAGCACTTAGGTCACTATATAAAACATCACAATAGTCAAAGTGAGGCATTACAATAGTCTGTACTAGAATTTGTTTGAGTTTAGTAGGAAGGATATTTTTCAGGCGTTTCAAAGAAAGCATGATAGAGAAAACTTTTCTACAGGTATATCCGATTTGCGTATTCCAGTTCATATTAGAGTCGAAATAGATGCCGAGGTTTTTACAGTAGCACTGAAAGGAATAGAATTTGTTTGAGTTTAGTAGGAAGGAAATTTTCAGGCGTTTCAAAGAATGCATGATAGAGAAAACTTTTCTACAGGCAGGGGCAGATGCAAGGGGGGATTAAGGGGATATATCCCCTCCAGAAATTTTGAGAAAATACGATACAAGAAACAAAAATAATATTAATTTTAATTTGTGAATGTACATAGGAATAAGAGAGTTTTCCACATAAATTCTTTTTGCTAAAATGTTAAATCCCAAGAACTGCAGGAAGACAAACACAGCGTTCTTACTTCAAGACAGAGAGTCATGAAGAGTATTTTAGGCTTTTAATTTTCCTTCTCTTCTTAGACTGTTTCATTAGTCAGCTCAAGGACAGGTTTTTAAATCATAAGGGAATTCTAAATTCCATACAAACTTTTCTGCCTAAAAACATAGTGCGATCATCAGATGAAGATTTAGAAACTGCTGTTGAGGCTATAGTAAATCAGTGGCGCAATGATGTTGATGCATCACCAGAGTCTTTCTTCAATGAATTGAAGATGTAGAGAAGAAATTTTCTTGATCAGAAAAATCTTCACCTAATACCTACTGATTTTATATCAACTTTGAACAGGTGCAATGAAATTATTTTTCCCTGCACTCGCAAGGCGCTGAAACTTTTCTCCACGTTGCCTGTAACTACAGCAATACCAGAACAGTCGTTCTCAACATTGCGGTATTTGAAGACTTACTTGAGGAACACGATGAGAGCAGACAGATTAAATGGACTGGCCTTGACGTATATACATAAAAATGTAGGAATAAAAGCTCATGAAGTACTGGATGAAATGTCTAAGAAGCCTCGTCGCCTTCTTCTGTAAATGTCATTCTGTCATTGTTTTTGTATTTTAGTCATTGTAAATGCTAAAATTAAAAAAATTATGGCTTATTTAACAACGCTCGCAATTGCCGAGATTATATCAGCGTCGCCGGTGTGCCGGAATTTTTTCCCTCAGGACTTCTTTTACATGCCAGTAAATCGACTGATATGAAGCCTGTCATATTTAAACACACTTAAATGCCATCGAGCGGGGTTGGGGTAGAACCCGCAACTTCGAGCACAGAAGGCTATACCGACTACGCTACTCAGGCAAACTTGTAAATGTTTGTGACTCGGAAACAAATTGTGAGTATATAAACTTATTTCTCATTACTCCGTTTTTACTATCTCCTCAAATCCCTCCCTGAAAAAAATCCTGCGTCCGCCCCTGTACTACAGATATATCTGATTTGCGCATTCCAGTTCATATTAGAGTCGAAATAGATGCCGAGGTTTTTTACAGTAGCACTGAAAGGAATTATTTTGTTGTAGGATGGAGTATAGCGCAGCGTACAAACTTCAGGTCTGCTGTTCAGTGAACCATGTCGAAAGAAAACAAAGCTAAACGGTTGGATATGAATGCTTCAATAGAAGAATCTGGTAGCGAGCATATCATTCGGAAAGAAGAAAACGTATTTTATCAAGAAGAAGGAGAATTTTTTCTTCTCCTGAAACACTTAAAATATTTGCAGTCATTCGCTGTAATGTATAGGGACTGGTAAAGCAAGTCGTCAATGTCAATAATTTTGTTTTTACTGTGATTTATTGTATTATTGTAATTCCCACCATTCATTTATGCATTCACTAGCCGTACCCGTGCGCTCCGCTGCACCCGTTAGAAATAAATATAAAGTAATTACATAATTAAAATAAGACATTTGATCCAGGGAACATTCGTGTTTGATAGAAGGATAAATCATTTAATATGTTACGTACTTCATTTAAATTGTATTTAAAATATTAAAATGCGATCATTTTGATTCAGAGACACTCATTTGGTTCAATGACAATTCCTTTAACATGTTTCTTAATTGTTATTACCAATTATTTTTGGAAAAGCGAAAATTAACAGAAAAATTTTGGCTACAGATTTATTATTATATTATATTATATTATATTATATTATATTATATTATATTATATTATATTATATTATATTATGTAAAAAAGTGTGTTGATAACGGATGTACTCGAATTAGAAAGTTTTTAATTTGTTGTGGGAGCTCTTGAATCTCAGGAGGAACAACTTTTACAACAGCGCAACATAATCTGCTTGGCTCATTACCCAATTTTTTTGCATTGCATTTTTGCATATGTATTTTATGTATTTTAACACGATTCAATTGAGCATAGTTAAAATTTGAATTATAAAATAATGGATTGCTAAGCTAACGTACTATTAGTGCATACTAAATCAATACACTCTCGTTGTTCGTTAATTGTCTGAGATAAAAATGAATATGTGCATAAACATTATTATAAGAAATACAGGAAATGAATATACAGAATAACCTATCAAGTTTTTGTGCATAAGAAGCTATTTTAATCTTACTTGTCCTCAATTCACTCACAAGTTACTGTAATAACATTATAGCATTATGTCCATCCAGAGAAACTACACTTTCCAATGATGAAATAATAATAAATTATACAAATCGGTTAATTTAGCGTCTGATATTACTTCATACAAGCACAGAAACATTGTCTGTAGGCTATGTTTCATAGCTTTCGATTGTTGTATCCAAGGCCCCTTACAGACGAAGTCATTTGTTTTTTATTTCAATACACCGCCTTAGATGGCAGTTATTTTAATTTTAAAACTCATTTATCTCATTAAATATCAGTCCTATCAAAATTTTTCAGAGAATAAAACTTATCAGAAATCATTGTTAAAGAAGCTTTTGTTATGTAACATATTTCACAGAAATCAATAATAAACGAGTTATTTTGATTTATTTAATTCAGACCTTATAACCCCCTTTTTAAATAACGTATTTTGAATGCCATATAGCCTATAATAAAAGTTACAACGAACTTAATTTATATTCCAATTTTCATCGAAATCGGTTCAGCCATTATCGCGTGAAAAGTTAAACAGACAGACAGACAGACAGACAGACAGACAGACAGACAGACAGACAGACAGACAGACAGACAGACAGACATACAAACAAAAATTTCAAAAAGCGATTTTCGGTTTCAGGGTGGTTAATTATATATGTTAGGACCAATTATTTATGGAAAATCGAAAATTACCAGAAAAATTTCGGCTACAGATTTATTTATAGGTGTGTACGTACATAGGCTGTGTCTAGTTACAACGTTCACTTGCGAAACAAGTAGGCCTATTCATAATTAATTTCTGTAGGACCAAACTACAAACGTGTCAAAGGAAAATGATACGCAAAATTATGGGCGTATCAGTGAAGGAGAATATTCCAAATGCGACACTGTACCAACTGGCAGATATAGCTACAGGACATCACACATGCAGCCATTACATCCAAATGGAAATGGGGTGGACACGTGGCCAGGCTACCAGGCGACAGATGGGCATACCGAGCTACCATGTGGGACCCCCGCATAGGAAAGAGACTTCAGGGCAGACCTCGGCGCAGATGGGCAGACTTCTTCAGAACACAGGCAGGTTAACAATGGTCCAGAGAGGCAAGAGACAGAAGAAAGTGGAAACTACTCGAGGGACATTTGTGCATAGACAGGAAGTTGTGAAAGGCAGTTAGAGAACCATTGTTAAAGAAATTCAAGTTCTTAGACTTAAATATCACGTCTAACGTGAACTAGCTCATCACGTTAGACAAATAGAGCTTTCCAATATTTAAGGAGGCCTTTGCCCTTCATGGGACACAATAGGCTATCTTTATCTTTATCTTATTAATCTGGCAATAGAGACGGTAATACATGGAGACAAGACAACTTAAAACTTTTCTAAATTAAGAGAAGTTGAAACATCGGAGCCGAAATAATTTTTTTTCTGATGAGGAAGAGGAAAAAGAATTGGTTGAATCACTGGCAGAGAAGAAACTGCCTACTGAAGGAAGCACTAGAAGGAATGGTGAACGGGAGAAGAGTTCGAGGTAGAAGAAGATATCAGATGATAGACGACATTAAGATATATGGATCATATGAGGAAACAAACAGGAAGGCAGAAAAAAGGAAAGATTGAAGAAAGCTGGGTTTGCAGTGAGAGACCTGCCCTTGGGCGGAACACTAAATGAATGATGAATATATATTTCAATATTAACTAGTTTTTAATCGTGAATATTCAAAATTTCAATCCTGACAATAAATTATCACACAAGGTGTGTCAAAAATGTATATTTATTTATTTATTTAAATATACAGAATATAATTACAACAATAAAAATAAAAATTAAAATTAAATAATACAATCATTATAAAAAAGAAGATACAGTAATATTAACAAAATTTGAGGACCGAATGAGCAACGCTCGTGTTATACAGGGACATCATTTTATTTT
>JAJSOF020000039.1:25841840-25906486 GCA_025594305.2 Periplaneta americana
GGAACCTGAGAGCTGGTATCAATAATCTGAAATTATTACTTTTTGTACTCCGTAGACGTGCTCAAAATAACTGTTCTGCTATAATACAGACTTCGAATTATAATTCAAAATTTATATTTTCAAAAACATTATTTCTTATGTTATGATGATGAGCTATAAAATGAAATGTATACTATACACTTCGCAGTAAATAAAGGACAGCTCATAGAATATGAAAATAAAATATCGAAATTGAAAACATTAGGTTAAGTATACCTGGTGAGGTTTATCTTGTCTCAGTAGCAATAAAACCAAGTCCGTTCAAATGAGGGTGGAGATTATAGGAGGGTTGTAAATTTTCAGAATTCCTTTCAAAATCTTGTTATTGTACAGGCTGCCGGAACTCAGTTTCAGTGACGGAACTACACAGTAAGAAGAGAGATATTTTGTTATTTTAATTTGTGCTACAGAATGTATCAACTAGTCCCTTCCGCCACTGGCTGGATGGAGGGCACCGCTCCACTCCCCCATCGCCATAACAACACAGACGAAGTAAGACATATCTTCTTTCTCTCTCCTTTCACAGTGAGACAAGATACATCACTCAGACTTTAATAATGGCTGGTTAGTTACAGTCGTGCAAAACCGGTTACGAAAAATAGAAATTATTTATTGTTATTGAACGCTTGGCTCTGTAGTCAATATGCAGAGCTCTTCCGTCCGTCTCGCGGAGTGTCTCAGGTTCGATTTAACGAATATTCAAGTTCCAAGAGCCCTTGAAAGGTCGCGATCATCATCGTGTAGGGCTACTATTTAATTGATAATGCTTCTTCCCTCATCACAATTAATGTATCATCCATCGATTCACTGATACATTCATCCATGGATTCAGTGATTGATTCATTGACTGATTTATTATATCACTGATTTGTTTATTCATTCATACAATGATTGAATCATTCATTAGTTGATTTACTCATTCTTTCATTCATTGGCTGATTAATTCATTAATTGATTAATTCATTCCTTGATTCATCACTCACTCACTCACCACTCACTCACTCACTCACTCGTGCGTAATTTAGGGAGCTACGAAATCCGTTTTCGAAAACCAGCTGTAACTGTTGCTGAATACATTAAACAAAACTGAACACATTAAATATTAAAACTAAAAAAAAATAATTAATTAAATGAACTTACCCCTATGAGCAAAGCTCGTTCTCTCGGGGCTCAGAATTGCTCTGTAAACAAGCAGAAAGAAGAAAAAATAATAAAATAAATTTTGGTTATGAAAATAGCATAAATTATTAACAATAACCCATACTTACTTACAGATGGCTTTTAAGGAACCCGCAGGTTCATTGCAGCCCTCACATAAGCCCGCCATTGGTCCCTATTCTGAACAAGATTAATCCAGTCTCTACAATCATATCCCACCTCCCTGAAATCCATTTCAATATTATCCTCCCATCTACGTCTCGACCTCCCCAAAGGTTTTTTCCCTCCGGTCTCCCAACTAACACTTCATGTGCGCTTCTGGATTTTCCCATGCGTGCTACATGCCCTGCCCATCTCAAACGTCTGGGTAAACAATAATGTATATAATAAAATAAGTAATTCAAATCGAAAAGAGTGTAAGACCTATATTCAAATGTAAATAAGGTTAATATTTGCAAACCACTGGCGTAACTCAGTCGGCTGAGATGATGACCTGGTTGAGTTTTCCGAAGTTTTCCCCAACCATAAGACGAATATTAGGTAATCTATGACTGCTCCTCGGCCTCACCTCGTTAAATATATTTCGCTATCACCAATCCCATCGACGCTAAAAACCTGGTAGTTGATACAGCGTCGTTAAATAACCAAGTGAAAAAATGTTCAGCAATTAATATTATGTAACTCTATGTTAACTTTATTTAAACAAAATTACAAAACACCTCCACATATGCAGAACACATCACAAATGCCAACCACACCTACAGGGACATCAACACAGACATGGAAATACTGTACATCCAACCAAAAAGCCAGAAACTCAACACACTAGAACAATATGAAATATACAGACACACGAAAACACACCCCAACGATATTCTCAACACACAACTCAATTTCAAAACACATACACTCTTTGACTCTACACTACGAATGCACCCATACAGGAAACAAGAGGCGACAAGACCAACAACGACCAGTTCCGAAGATGACCGAAAATAGGTCGAAACATGTTAACAAGGTACGTTAATAATATTTAACACAAGAAAGTTTTATCATACATATTCCGAAGTGATACAGTGTTAAACGTTGTATAATCAAGATGTATAATTTCTAAAATTTTAGGTTGAAATCTCATTGTATTTAATATTTTCTAAACCATGGTACTAGGAAATAATTTATTATACAGTTCTAAGTCATAGTTCAACCCATGTTTCATACCAGCAGCGTTAAAATTTCGATTCTATGATATGAAATAATATGTTCCTTCTCGTATTAGAGTCTGATCCATTTGGGAAGATTTAAAGTAAAATGACTACAAAATTTATAACGTGGATACTGTAGAATTGATTTCAGTTCCAATGTGATACTGAAGCACAGAAGTTTTGTATCATCATTGTTACATCATAAGAAACAAAAGAAGTTACTCACCAGCGACCGAATAAACAAAATGCCGTTTACTGCACAACGAGCTAAATGTGTCTTGTGGTTTGATAAATTTGGAAGTATAATGCCTGTTCAACGGCGGTTTCAACGAGAGTGTGGTGTTCAAATCTCATATGAACTGGAACAGGCTAGTCCTAAAGTTAATGTTTGGTGCGCGGTAAGTCGCTATAATGTGAACGAGCCGTTTATCTTCGCAGAGGAGACAGTTCATCAAGACCATACTTGGACATGTTGAAAAACTTTTTCGAACCACAAATGTAACAGGGTATCGTGTTCCAACAGGATGGCGTACCACCTTTTGGGTAACATACGTCCATGGATGACACATTTAGTAACTGGTGTGGTCGAGAAGAGCCAATTTATAGCCTCCATATTCCCCAGACCCGGCACCACCCGATTTCTTTTTCTGGGGTTTCGTGAAGAATGATGTGTATGATCTCAAAGCAAAGATATTCTCAGTTTTGGGGGAAATTAGCCTCAAGATATGACCTGTGCCATGTTGGCGATGGTGGACACGTTGAGGTGTAATTTGGTCAAAGCTCCCATTATTCTATAATGCATGTACAAATTATTTAACAATAAATAGCTACAGTTCTCATTTCATCACGTGTTTATTATATATCTTCCCAAACGGAGCACCCTGTATAATTATGCCAATGTGCTGAAATTGTATCTTGTTCTTATAAATGAAGTATGTATTTGTATATCTGCTCGAATTTGAAAAATGAAAATTATTATTATTATTATTATTATTATTATTATTATTATTAATCAATTATTCAATCAATCAATCAATCACTCAACCAACCAACCAACCAACCAACAATCAATCAACCAACCAATCAATCAATCAATCAATCAATCAATCAATCAAAGGACATTATGGAGCATGTCGTTTCCATGTCGTTTGCTAGTTCCTCCCAGTTGGTAATTCCCATTTCTATGCATTCCTTCTAAATTAATTTATCTTCTCATCTACGTTGAGGTCTTCCCAGTAGCCTTGTGGTGTTAAAGATGTTCATATACAGAGTGTTAAAAAAATTATCAAATATTTTAGGAGGTGAGAATATGTATCAAAACAAGAAAAAAATATGTAATAAACATGGGTCCTACAACACATACTGGCCTTCTATGCCCAGGGTTGCGGGTTCCATCCCGGGCCAGGTTGATGGCATTTAAGTGTGCTTAAATGCGACTGGCTCATGTCTGTAGATTTACTGGCATGTAAAAGAACTCCTGCGGGACAAAATTCCGGCACACCGGCGACGCTGATATAACCTCTGCAGTTGCGAGCGTCGTTAAATAAAACATATCCTTTAACAACACATACTTTCTGAGATCTGAACACTTGTTCATAGGAGGTGCTCAATGTGACGTCCATTTATGGCAATGCTTTTTTCTGCCCTACAATACAGCAAGCTACCAGATAATCTTACCGTAATTGACACTCCTGGCATGGAGTACTGATACATCGCAAGGAATACTGAAAATAAAAGTTTGGTTGCGAATATGAGCGGGTTTCAGCAGAGATGGCGTTGTGAATTTTCGTAATCAGCATGTGTGGGCTGATCAAAATCCCCATGCAGTTGAAGAAACAAGGCATCAACACTGATTCTCAATCAACGTATGGGCAGACGTCTTGGCGATAGATTAAGGGCCATACGTGCTACCACAGAGATTAACTGGGGCTCGTTATCAGGACTTTCTTATTAACGTACTGCGTACCTTGCTGGAGTATGTCCCATGTTAGCAAAGACTACAGATGTGGTTCATGCATGGTGGCACACCAACACATTTTTTCCGTAATGAGCGTGAACACCTGAAGATCACATTTCAGGACCGCTGGATTGATTGGTGAAGTCCCACACCTTGACCTGCTTGTTCCTTAAATCTAAATTCCCTAGATTTTTGGTTATCAAGAACAACCAGGGCAAGGATTTTTAGTAAAATCATAAATTTTCAACTCAAAGAGACACTAGGCCAATTAAGAGAGGAACAAAGTGGATTTCGATGAGGAAGTTGATGTATTGATAATATATTCTGATTAGGCAATTACAACAGAAGATCCTATTAAAAATGGAGAACTACATATGACTTTCATTGATTTAGAAAAGGCATATGATAATGTTCCTCGACAATTATTGTGGACGGCAATGAGAAATATGAATATACATGATAAATGGATTAATATTGTTAGGAAAAGTATAGTAATACAAAAGCCAAAATAAAAATACAGAACAAATTGACAGAGAAATCAGATTGAATAAAGGCCTTAAGCAAGGATGCAGTTTATCACCAGTTCTCGCTAAGACAAATGTCAGGAAGCCCTAAAAGAAAAGGATGCACTCATATCCCCAAAAATTATTACATCTCTCCCCCTCTTCCAATTGAGTTGGCTGGTCTTTGAGACAAATCAACAAGGCTATGACCTTATAATAGCCAAATTGGCTAGTCTCTTATATGAGACAACTCATCCTGCCTAAGGTATTCCGTGGTTTTCCTCAGGCGTAAGACAAATGTCAGGATGAGCCCTATAAGAAATGGGCCACGGACCTATATGCCCTTCCCCATATATATTCCACCTTTATTATAAATTAATGCCCTAGTTCAGATAATATTAATAGTCTATTAAACATATGAGGTCACTCAATAAGTCGCAAATTGAAAGGACAGGGATATCTCAAATTGCATAGATTTCTCGGCGCTTCTTCCGACGGCCTTCACCTGCTTTGTCATCGAACAATGACGGCGTTTGCCATCCTGACGGCAAACACCAGCCAACTCCTCCTCGCCCCGTTCCGTGATCAATTGATCAATCTCAGCCCCCTCGCGTATGTGGTACCTAAGAGGTTACGATCTAGAGCTCCTTCAGGGGAATAACCCGGAGTGAGACTAGTGGAAACATATTTAGTTTTGTACAGCCCCAACCCCTTGCAAGGACGCGTTTTGTACCTTTTAAATTTTCCTCCCAAGATTTTTCGATTTTCGATCACCAGTTCTTTTTAATATTTATATAGATCAGGCTCTTAACCTATGGTACAAGAAATGCTCTGAAATGGGTATTCCTATAGAAGATAAAACACTACATTCATTATTATTCGCCGATGACCAGGTGATATTTGCGGGGATGAAGATGATATGATATATATGGTAAATAAACTAATGGAAGAATATAGAAAATCGGGACTAAACATAAATCTACAGAAAACAGAATATATGTGTTTACGAAAAGATGTAGGTGACCTCATACTTGAAACAGGGAAAATTAAAAATGTGAATCCTTTAAATATCTTGGATCAATAATCACAAATATAGGTACATGTGAGAGAGACATTCAAAATAAAATTTCTTTGGCAAAAAATGCTACCAAGACTTTGCATGGAATAATCTGGAATAAAAATATTACAAAAGAAACTAAAATTAAAATCTACAAGAGCATATTACAGAATATTTTATCATATGGAAGTGAAACTTGGTCCATGACAGAACTACAAAAAAACAAAATTAGAACAGTTGAATCCGACTATCTTAGGAGAAGTCTTCAAAAAACAAGACAGGATAAAATTAGAAATGAACTCCTTTGGAAAGAAATGAATGTCACCACATCTGTTGTTAAGAGAATAGAAAATCAAACTCTGAAATGGTATGGACATATACAAAGAATGGGCAACGAAAGATGGCCAAAAAATATATATCAATGGTCACCCCCAGGAAAAAATAAACGTGGTAGACCAAAATTGAAATGGAAAACCCATGTCAGAGCAATAATGGACGGCAGGAATTGGGAAGAAGGAGATTGGAACTATAGATATATAGAAACTGAAGAGGCCTATATGGGAAAAAGCAGAACAAGAAGAAGAAGAAGAACAACAACAACAACAACAACAACAACAACGACAACAACCAGGACAATTTCAAAGAGTGCGTGATTCCTTACGCCGAAGGACAGGGGAATACATTGTCATCAATGGACATCATATTGAGCAGCTCCTATGAACCAGTGTTCAGATCTCAGAAAGCATGTGTTGTAGGACTCATGTTTATTAGACATTTTTTCTTGTGTTGATGCATGTTAGCACCTCCTAAAATATTGGATAGTTTTTTTTAACATCCTGTATATTCGTTTTACGCTGCTGCTTAAGTCATCCATATGCATAACATGTCCTGCCCAATTTATTATTATTATTATTATTATTATTATTATTATTATTATTATTATTATTATTATTATTATTATTATTAAGTCTCCAGGTATCGATCAAATTCCAGCAGAATTAATACAAGAGGGTGGGAGTGCATTATATAGCGAAATTTATAAACTTGTATTTGCTATTTGGGAAAAGGGAATTGTACCAGAACAATGGAAGGAGTCCATAATTGTACCTATTTTTAAAAAGGGGGACAAAATCAACTGTGGTAACTTTCGAGGAATATCACTTTTGTTGGCGTCGTACAAAATTTTGTCCAATATTCTTTTGAGAAGATTAACTCCGTACGTAGAAGAAATTATTGCGGATCATCAGTGCGGTTTTCGGCGTAATAGATCGACTATTGATCAGATTTTTGTATTCGACAGATAATGGAGAAAAAATGGGAGTATAAGGATACAGTACATCAGTTATTCATAGATTTCGAAAAGGCTTATGACTCGGTTAAGAGGGAAGTATTATATGATATTCTTATTGAATTTGGTATTCCCAAGAAACTAGTTCGATTAATTAAAATGTGTCTCAGTGAAACATACAGCAGAGTCCGTATAGGTCAGTTTCTATCTGATCCTTTTCCAATTCACTGCGGGCTAAAGCAGGGAGATGCACTATCACCTTTACTTTTTAACTTCGCTCTAGAATATGCCATTAGGAAAGTTCAGGATATCAGGCAGGATTTGGAATTGAACGGGTTACATCAGCTTCTTGTCTATGTGGCTGACGTGAATATGTTAGGAGAAAATACAAGACGATTAGGGAAAACACGGAAATTTTACTTGAAGCAAGTAGAGCGATCGGTTTGGAAGTAAATCCCGAAAAGCCAAAGTATATGATTATGTCTCGTGACCAGAATATTGTACGAAATGGAAATATAAAAATTGGAGATTTATCCTTCGAAGAGGTGGAAAAATTCAAATATCTTGGAGCAACAGTAACAAATATAAATGATACTCGGGAGGAAATTAAACGCAGAATAAATATGGGAAATGCGTGTTATTATTCGCTTGAGAAGCTCTTATCATCCAGTCTGCTGTCCAAAAATCTGAAAGTTAGAAATTATAAAACAGTTATATTACCGGTTGTTCTGTATGGTTGTGAAACTTGGACTCTCACTCTGAGAGAGGAACATAGGTTAAGGGTGTTTGAGAATAAGGTGCTAAGGAAAATATTTGGGGCTAAGCGGGATGAAGTTACAGGAGAATGGAGAAAGTTACACAACACAGAACTGCACGCATTGTATTCTTCACCTGACATAATTAGGAACATTAAATCCAGACGTTTGAGATGGGCAGGGCATGTAGCACGTATGGGCGAATCCAGAAATGCATATGTTAGTGTTAGTTGGGAGACCGGAGGGAAAAAGACCTTTAGGGAGGCCGAGACGTAGATGGGAGGATAATATTAAAATGGATTTGAGGGAGGTGGGGTATGATGATAGAGACTGGATTAATCTTGCACAGGGGACCGCTGGCGGGCTTATGTGAGGGCGGCAATGAACCTTCGGGTTCCTTAAAAGCCATTTGTAAGTAAGTAAGTAAGTATTATTATTATTTAGTACCTTATCTTTGTAAGATAAATGTCGGCGTTGCAAAATATGTTGCCATTCTCGTATTCTGAATTCAGCTGATGCTTATTTGTTGATAGCATAAGCACACCAATATGATGTTTTTGAACACTTTAATCTTCACAACGCGATAACAATCCGTGTTTCCATTCCTCATTAATTGACGCTCACTCTCGGTAGGATATCGCCACACAGTGGTACAGTTTGTAATGATTTTTCGTCCGCTTTTTAACACTTGTACGCCCTCCAGGGCGTGACACAATTACCCCCGAAAGGTAGCGGACGAAACAATGGAAAGATCCCTACTGCGAGGCACTGCGACTCCATTTCAGAGGCTGCGTTATAAGTTGAATTATTCCCGGCATCTTTTATGTCGTTGCAATTACCAAAAAGGGAGGCAGACGGGCTCCCACCACCGAACGGTCAGTCATGCGGTCGGCGCTCGCGTTTGATCTCATTTATTACTCGCGGAGAACACACGTCTGGGCAGGTCAGACAGTTCGGTGGGCAAGGCGTGATATATAGCACGTCCATGCTTCAAGCACCGGCCTTGTCTGTCAGCATTATATCGCGCCAGCAACCGAGGCCTTGCCCGATGCACATGCCATTATTTACCTAACCTAACAGTTCCAAACTGCTATTCAAACATTCAAGTCTAATGATAATTTAAATAGCAGGCAAGCAACCGCAGTGAGCGCACATTCGTCAGTGTTGCAGCATTACTAGATCCGATTATAGACTTGAAGATATCATACGCTTCTTCTATTTATACAAACAGAACCATCCAGTAATTGTATTTCAGTTTTGCGAACTACATTTCTGGTTTTCACTTCATTAATGTTGTATAGCCTACGTCATACATTAGTATGTACAGCTCGATTCAGCGTTAATGGCCCCTGTCCTTGGTTGTTTGGCCAGTGAGCGAGCTCTGCGTTGCGTCATAAGAAAGAAATTTAATCACAAATGTGCATAGGAGGAGGAGAGGAAAGAGGAAGAATGAAAATAATATCTATGCTCGTAGCTGAGGGACACTCATGTCAAGAAAATATAAGTCATCATGATATTGTTTAGTCAACAGACTAGTGATTACTAGACAGTGGATGCGGGATGACTTAAGGAAAAGTGAAGTTGTTTCGTATCGGAGTATATGGCACGTGCCGCGCCGTCCGTCTTTTGTGTACCTGGCGAGTACAGCAGCGTACAAAACGGTCCGTTCATAACGCAATGTGTGCAATTGTGTTATCCTGCTCAAGTATTTAGTACGCGTTGAATAGTAATAATATAATATAATGACGACAATGAACCTCCGGGTTCCTTAAAAGCCTAAAAACGCGTCTTAACATCTCGTTTTACACTTTCTGTAAAATAAAAAGTGACAAAAATGATTATAAACTTAGTTACAATGTTAACTTTGAATATGTTTAAATAAGAGGTTTTTTTATGGAAACAACTTCACATCGGCGTTAAAATGGTGCAAGGGAGTTGACGTAGGTAATTTAAGTGTTGACGTATCATGAAAATTTGCATAAACTAGTTGATTATCCAAAACAATTAATTTATGAGTATTCTACATTCGAAGAAATAAATATTGATGAAATATAAACATATTATAAAGAAAAGGTTCAGAAAAGAATTAACCAAATTTCTACATACTCATACCTTCTACACAATTGATGAATTGTTTATGCTTGTGAATTGAATTATTCTACTTAAATGACATGTACAATTTTATATAGCTCAACTAAAATATGTTTTTATATTGACTTAATCTGTTTACTATGTATTGTATTTTTTGTTTAGCATAACTGATGAATTGTATGTACTGTATACGTCAACTGATGAATTGTTTAAGCTTATAAATTGAATTAATCTACTTCATATGAATTGTATAGCTTAACGAAAATAAGTTTGTAAATTGAACTAATTTGATTGTATATGTTTGTATAGTTTGGCTGATGAATTGTATATGTTCTTAAAATGATTACTAGTCTGTGTAGCTCTACTGATGAATTGTATATAGACCTACTGTAAATTGAATGGTTATATGTATAGCTCAACTGATGAATTGTTTATGATTATAAATTGAATTAATCTACTTGATATTAATTGCACAAATTTGTATAGCTTAATGAAAGTATGCTACTTTGTATTGTATATATTTGTATAGTCTTGGCCGATGAATTGTATATGCTTTAAATTGAATAGTAAGCTATATAGCTCTACTGATAAATTGTTTGTGTTTGTAATTTGAAGTAGTTTGCATGATATGTATTATCAATTTCTGTATATCACAACTGGTTGAATTGTTTATACCTTAAATTTAATTAAATTGTTTTGTATTATAATATAGCTCAACTTATGAATGATCGTTTGCGTTTGTAAATTTAATAATCTGATTGGCTATGTATTGTATACTTTTAGTAGAGCCATCGATGTAGCTCAGTCGGCAGACTCGCTGGGCTGCTGTTCCGGAGCTGCGTTCGGGCTTGGGCTGGATCTCCCTTTGGACTTTGGTTTCTTCCGAGGTTTTCCACAGCCGTGGGACTGAAGCCAGATGGTCTATGGCGAGTTCTTGGCATCAACACCTTTGATTGATTACCCCCTTTGATTTGATTACCTGGTTGGGTTTTCCGAGGTTTCCCCCACCGAAAAGGCAAATGCCGGGTAATATTTTGGCGAATCCTCGGACCTCATTTCATCTCACTACATCTCGCCAAAAAAAAAAAAAAAAAAAAAAAAAAAAAAAAAAAAAAAAAAAAAAATTGTACAACATTGTAAAAATTGTAGAAAATTACTAAATTGTAAAACTATAAAAATTTGTAAAAATTGTAATTGTAATATTGTAAAATGTTGACATGTTCCACATCTTAAAGCTTCATTGCTCATGTAAGATCTATGGAATAAAATAAATGAATGAATGAATGAATGAATGAATGAATTAATTAATGAATGAATTAATGAATGAATGAATGAATGAATGAATGAATGAATGAATGAAAGAATGAAAATTTGCATAAACTAGTTGATTATCCAAAACAATTAATTTATGAGTATTCTACATTCGAAGAAATAAATATTGATGAAATATAAACATATTATATGAATTCATTTTGACAAAAATCGAATGAAGTACATAACTGACTATCACGAACATAATAGAAGAAGAATGCCCCCTGTCATTTAGCAGAAACTAAATTGTTTACTACAGCTAGATTAAGACAGATGAGAAAAAAATATATTATACAATTCAATATTGAAAAATACTACAGAGCTAGGGATATTACACATTCTTAAGCTTAAAAATAAAGTAAAATTGTGTAAGTTATATTAGTATGATTAATTTTATTACTCTTTTAATTCCTACTAATTTCATACGTTTTCATATGGTACTAATAATATTTTGCTAATAATAATTTCATTCATTTTATGGGCTACGTATATCTGACCACAATGGGGTATCTTACATTCAAGAGATCTTATCCTAAGAGATGTATTGACGCAGTAGCTCTACATACATAAATTAAATGAATCGTATAATTAATTAAACTATGAATTTTTGTTTTCTAGCAGATGATTTTTCGGTGGATTTTACTGTATATGCAGATCAAGTGATCATGGCAAAATTTAAGTTTGTACGACTTATAAATTAAAATTAACAAAATAATCAATATTGATAACAATTTGGGATTAAAATATCAACTTTACAAAAATCTAAGTTATATTAAAAAGAGCAGCAAGGATAGACACACTTTGTTATGTATAATGCGATTCGCAACAAATTAATATCTCTATGATGCAACGAATTATACAGGATGTTTCAGGAGGAACAGTACATATAGTTGGTTTGTACTGTGGAGTTGGGTCTAGCAATGAAGCAATTAGGGAGGAATAAAAATATTTTAGAAGGTGGTAATATTGATTATGTCCAGTAAAAACGTTCATATAAACATGTGTCCAATTTTTAATGAGTCTGGAGTTACAGCTGTTTGAATGTTACGCATAGAAAGTCTTACGAAAGGTATGATACATCTTAAATACCCAATTTTTAACACTATATCACTTCCAAATATATAATGTTCTGAAAAGTTATGAAGAAGGGATAAATGACTTATAGATTTTATTTATTTATCAGTCTTACAAAAGGGATGAAGGGGGTCAAATGACTTTTATGAATTGTATTTATTGCTCAGTCTTAAAAAGGTAGGAAGGAGGATCAAATGACTCTTAAATATTGTATTTATTGATCAGTTCGACAAAAGGTATGAAGGATGAAATGATTCTTATAGATTTTATTATTGATTAGTCTTACAAAAGATATGAAGGAGAGACAAATGACTCTTGTAGATTGTATTTATTGAGCAGTCTAATAAAAGTTATGACGGAGGGGCAAACGACTTTTATACATTGTATTTATTGATCAATCTGAAAAAAGGTATGAAGGAGAGACAAATGACTCTTATAGAATGTATTTATTGATCAGTCCCACAAAAGGTACGAAGGAGGGACAAATGACTCATAGATTGGACTTATTGATTAATCTGACGAAATGTATGAAGAAGGGACAATTGACTCTTACAGACTGTAAATATTGATCAGTCATACAAAATGTATGAAGAAGGGTCAAATTATTCTTATAGATTGTATTTATTGATCAGTCTTACAAAAGGTATGAAGAAAGGGCAAATGACTCCTATAGATTGTATTTATTTATCAGTCTAACAAAAGGTATGAAGACTCTTACAGATTTATTTATTGATCAGTCTTACACAAGTGTTTTAGGGGGGGGACAAATGACTATTATAGATTGTATTTATTGATCAGTCTGACAAAAGGTATGAAGGATGGTCAAATGACTCCTATAAAATGTATTTATTGATCAGTCTTACAAAAGATATGAAGGAGGACAAATGACTCTTATAAACTGTATTTATTGATCAGTCTTACGAAAGGTATGAAGGAGTGAAAAATGACTGTTCTAGATTGTATTTATTAGTCTAACAAAAGGTATGAAGTAGGGCAAATGACTCTTATAAATTGTATTTATTGATCAGTCTTACAAAAGTGTTTTTATGGGGGGACAAATAACTAGCTATTATAGATTGTATTTATTGATCAGTCTGACAAAAGTTATGAAGGTCAAATGACTTCTATAAATTATATTTATTGATCATCTTACAAAAGTTATGAAGGCAGGTGAAATTACTCTTATAGATTGTATTATTGTTCAGTCTTACAAAAGGTATGAAGGAGAGATAAATTACTCTTATAAATTATATTTCTTAATAAGTTTTAGAAAATTTATGAAGGAGGGACAAATACCTCTTATAGATTTTATTTATTGATAAGCCTTAAAAACGGTATGAAGACGAGCCAAGTTACTTTTATATATTGTATTTATTTATCAGTTTAACAAAAGGTGTGAAGGAAGGTCAAATGACTCCTATAAATTGTATTAATTGATCATCTTACAAAAGTTATGAAGGCAGGTGAAATTACTCTTATAGATTGTATTATTGTTCAGTCTTACAAAAGGTATGAAGGAGAGATAAATTACTCTTATAAATTATATTTCTTGATTAGTCTTAGAAAATTTATGAAGGAGAGACAAATGACTCTTACAGATTTTATTTATTGATTATTCTTACAAACGGTATGAAGACAAGCCAAGTTACTCTTATATATTGTATTTATTTATCAGCTTAACGAAAGGCATGACGGAGGGTCAAATGACTCTTATGGAGTGTATTTATTAATCAGTCTTAGAAAAGGTATGGAGAAGGTAAAATGATTCTTATAGATTGTATTTATTGATCAGTTTTACAAAAGGTATGAAGGAGGAAGAAATGACCCATATAGATTGTATTTATTAATCATTGAAAGTCTTACAAAACTTTTGAATGAGGGACAATTGAATTATAGATTATATTTATTGATGAGTGTTACAAAAGATGTGATGTACACAACATAGCCGCTAGGTGACACACAATATAATTGTAACATTTTCTGAATGAAGAATCGGTAGCGTTAGTCACGTTCATTGGAGACTTCAGATTATTGTTTCTGGGGATGGATGAATAGTGAAGTATACAAAGAAAAATTGAACTCAAGAGACGAACTGGTCGCTCGCATTAATAGTACTGTCTTCGTAAAAAACGGAAGACGTACTAAACCATGAAAGTTACAATGTGCATTGAAGTCAGAGATGAAATTTGTTAACAATTATTTTAAAATTGTAACAAATTAGTTTATATACTGTAATTTAAACAATCAATAATTACAATCATTGTCATATGTATTTCATTTATAATTTCTGTAAGACTTTCACGTGATCAATAAATGCAACCATTGATTTATTTGTCTCTCTTTCATATGTTTCACAATAATTGTTTCAATCAATAAATAAATGTAATCAATATGTTATTATTTGTCAATCTTTCATATGTTTTGTAAGGCTTTTTATACGAATTTTATCTCTACGCACACTGAAAATTAGACATTTGATTATTATGAACTCTTTACTATGAACAGTCGTTACTAATAACTTCTAAACTATTTCGTCTTCTTCCTGAAACGTCGCGTATTACTGTTAGTGTTCCATTTAATTAATATATACATATATAAATCAAATAATTTGATATCGTCTTAAAATTACGTTATCTATATAGGCCCAGGACATTTTCGTTTTCCAGGATACACACGAAATTTTTTGTGAATTATTCTGCATGTAAAAATGTTGACCAAATAAATAAACGTAGTAGTAGAATACATGACCAATACAAAAGTATTTTTGTTGCATAATTGTTCATATGAAAATGAATGTGTACATAGAAGGAAATTTACCACTAATTATTATTCCTCATTAAAAAATATCTTCTCTTCGTGTAGTAATCTGGCTAGAGGCAGCGAATATTTAGACCAAAGTTGTAACGACAAGCAGAAATAATTCTGTATGTAATTATTTATTTTGCGGAATAAATAATTTTTCCCTTGATGCGAAGTATGACATTTCAATTTATCCCACGTAGTGGAAAATACGGTAAATTCGTTACTTTTTATCTCAGCTAAATCGCAATCATGAGTTTTGTGTCTAAAATAATGGCGTGTTCATTTGTGATAAAACAATATTTATTGGGAGTTGCCCACAGGGAGAAGTACTTAGAATAAAACGTCACAACATCATAGTTCTATGATCGCAGATGCACTTCGATCGAAAAATCTAGACGTTCACGAGGAAGTTCATTGTTTTGCTGATGGTGGGAGCAATCGTAGGATCGATATCATAGCTACTGTATAAAGAGGAATAAACAGACAGCCGAAATAATTGATCCTACGATCAGATTTGAAATCTCAGCCACTCAACCATCTGAAGTGAACGAAGAGAAAAAGAAAATCTACGAGCCCACGATTCAGTACCTATCAGCGAAATACAACAGTGAAAAAATCACAGTTACCGATCTCTTCTTTGGAGCGAGAGGCACCATTCCGAAAGCCTTTGTAAAGTGGAGAAAAAATAAAAGCTGACGAGAGATCTTCAAGATGCCATCGTCACCACCATTATACTGTAAAATTTTCTGTAGCGATATTTCGTCAGCATCTTTATGGCGTACATTAAATTTAAATTATACTTGGTTCTACAAGGGTTGGATAAAAGTTATGGCAACACTGCTGTCACGTAACGATGATGCGTTCGAGAGCTGCCAGCTGTGTGGTCATGAACAAGGACTGTTAGATGAGTTAGTGCAGCCAGCGGCGACAGTACTCTGTCAATCTACTGCAGTCTGTAGAACGTTGACTTTCATAGGGATAATGCGAGTGCCCTAAGACCATGTTTACAAAATTAGAACAACGTTCCTACATCAAAATCGATGTGGCACGAGGTCGTAGTGCACAAGAATGTTTTCAGAGACTGTGTGAAGCACCACCACCTTCCTCCAGCGCTCAGGAGAAAACGGCGACACTTGGTGGTACAGAACCCTATCAGTCTTCATGACAATGCAAGAAGTCACACCGCTGCTGCTGTCAAGGACCTCTTGCGCTGCTGGCAGTGGGAGATTCTGGAACATCCACCGTAATCACCCGATATGACTCCATGCGATTACGATCTCTTCTCCAAAGTGAAAGAACAACTGTGAGGGACCCGGTGCGATCCTCAGATGAACTTATCTGTGCTATAGAGCAGTCAGTACGGAACATCAACAAAGATGGACTCGCTGATGGTGTACGACGTCTTCCAAACATTTGCAAAAGGTGATAAATAAGGTGGGGGGTGACTATATTGAAGGTACGTAAATGTTGGACCCCTGTGAATAAAGCCATGTCAGAATTAACGAACTGTTGCCATTACTTTTTATCCAACCTTTTGTATTTTTTTTCTTATGTCTTAATCACTTTCGTCTGAAACCTGTTTATATAATTTTTCATTTTAAATTTTATTGTGAGCTATTCTGTGTCGCAGGACAAACCCAAAATATTGGGTCAGACCAATAAATAAATTATTATTTATTCTGCAGTGAATGAATGGTCAGATATTCAGACAGTCACGCAGGCGGCTTGGGTTCGATTCCCGGTCAAGTCTGGAATTTTTGCATTCAAAAACTACACAGTGACACTTGTGGCGGACAAGATCGCAGTTGGGATTTTTCCCAGGGTTCTCCCGTTTTTCCCCAGATTAGGCATTTAGATTATTCCGTTACCATTTCTCCATTTCGTTATCATGCCGTAACATTCCCCGAACGCCGGCAGGCGACGCATGGAGGGTGCTGGCCTAGGGACGAGTGGGGTTGCCTGCTCGAAACCTGGACACACAGAGAACCTTAGTGTGGTCAGCCGGTGTGACTTAGGGAATGCGTGTCCACAGAGTCAGCGCAATAGACCTTAACAGGTCGCAGTCCCCTCCATTAAATTCAATTCTTGCTTCTTTGCTTGCTTGCTCGCTCATTTATTTATTTATCCATTTATTTATTACTGAATTATTGATTGATTTATATATTTGTTATTTATTTACTTAATTACTTATTAGTTATTTATTTATTTACTTATTGACTTATTTAGTTACTTACTTACTGACTGACTTATTTATTTATGTATTTACTTATTATTTATTTATTTATTAATTTTTATTTTTATTATTTATTATTTATTTATTAGTTATTTATTATTTATTTATTAGTTATTTATTAATTATTTATTTATATATTTATTTATTCATTTATTTAATTATGTATTTACTTATTGACTCATTTACAGACTGACTGACTTATTTATTTATTTATTTATTTATATATTTACTTATTTCCTTATTATTTATTTATTTATTATTATTTATTTTTATTTTTATGTATTTACTTATTGATTTATTTACTTACTTACTGACTGACTGATTTATTTTTATTTAATTATTTATTTACTTTTATTTATTTATTTACTTATTGACTTATTTAGTTACTTACTTACTGACCGACTTATTTATTTATGTATTTACTTATTATTTATTCATTTATTTACTTATTAGTTATTTATTTATTTATGTATTTACTTATTGACTTATTTACTTACTTACTGACTGACTTATTTATTTATTTATTTATTTATTTTTGTACTTATTTTCTTGTTTACTTATTAGTTATTTATTTATTATTTATTTATGCATTTACTTATTGACTTATTTTACTTACTTACTGACTGATTTATTTATTTATTTATTTATTTATTTATGTATTTATTTATTTACTTATTAGTTCATGTATTTATTTATTAGTTATTTATTTATTTGCTTATTTATTTATTTATGTATTTACTTATTGACTTATTGGCTTATTTACTTACTTACGACTGACTGATTTATTTATTTATTTATTTACTTATTAATTATTTATTTATTTATTTATTAGTTATTTATTTATTTACTTATTGACTTATTTAGTTACTTACTTACTGACTGACTTATTTATTTATGTATTTACTTATGATTTATTTATTTATTTACTTATTAGTTATTTACAAATTTTGTTTATGTTTTTATTTATTTCTTTATTTATTTATGTATTTTCTTATTGACTTATTTGCTTACTACTCACTTATTTATTTATGTATTTACTTATTTCCTTATTTATTTATTAGTTATTTATTTATTTATGTATTTATTTTATTTATTTATTTATTTATTTATTTATTTATTTATTTATTTATTTATTTATTTATTCACTTATTGACTTATTTACTTACTGACTGACTGATTTATTTATTTAATTATTTATGTATTTATTTATTTACTTATTAGTTGTTTATTTATTTACTTATTGACTTATTTAGTTACTTACTGACTGACTTATTTATTTATGTATTTACTTATTGACTTATTTACTTACTTACTGACTGACTGACTTATTTATTTATTTATTTATTTATTTATTTATGTATTTTCTTATTTTCTTATTTACTTATTATTTATTTATTTATTTATTTATTTTTTATTTATGCATTTACTTATTGACTTGTTTACTTACTTACTGACTGACTGATTTATTTATTTATTTATTTATTTATTTATTTATTTATTTATTTATTTATTTATTTATTTATTTATTTATTTATTTATTTATTTATTTATTTATTTATTAGTTATTTATTTATTAGTTATTTATTTATTTACTTATTTATTTACTTATTTACTTATTGACTTATTTACTTACTTACTGACTTATTTACTTACTTACTGACTGATTGATTTATTTATTTATTTATTTATGTATTTATTTATTTACTTATTATTTATTTTCTTATTTACTTATTAGTTATTTATTTATTATTTATTTATTTATGCATTTACTTATTGACTTATTTACCTACTTACTGACTGACTGATTTATTTATTTATTTATGTATTTATTTATTTACTTATTAGTTATTTATTTATTAGTTATTTATTTATTTACTTACTTATTTATTAATTTACTTATTGACTTATTTACTTACTTACTGACTGACTGATTTACTTATTTATTTATGTATTTATTTATTTACTTATTATTTATTTATTAGTTATTTATTTATTTACTTATTGACTTATTTAGTTACTTAATTACTGACTGACTTATTTATTCATGTATTTACTTATGATTTATTTATTTATTTACTTATTTATTTATTCATTTATTTATTTTAACTCACACTCAATGTAAGTATACATGATAGATCATCCTCAATGCACCATTTTAACTTATATTTAAATGATCAGTTTAATTTACAATATTATTGATAATGATTTACTTGAACGGGCGTTATAAAGTGGGGATATGGAACTCATTAGCAATAGTAATAAAAGAAAATGGAAATATCAAGAGAGATGTGGCTCACAATGACGTATTAACAAAAAGCGGGAATTTAATAAGTTAACTCTGCAATGAAATACAGGAAACCTTTATATCTAACATAATTAAAACGTAAATAATCAACTTATTCCAGGAAGTAATAATGCTGAATCAGTTATAAGATGAATAACATATAATTTTTATAAAAAATATGTTTTCTGAATAACTTTTCCATGCGTAAAAAAACCTTAATTTCCTCATTTAATGAATTGAAGTATCTTTAGCATTTTAATTACGGCGAGTTCTTATGAAATACGACTTAATATATTAATAACAATGTCTAACTGGAGTAATATAAAATGGGATCCGTTTGAGTGTTTCATCGCAATTAATATTATGTGTTAATATTTTTCTTAGAAATATCATGGCGTGAGTGATTCTTCTGCCACCGAGCGTACGAAAGAAAAAAAATTGATCTTAATAATCTAGTTGGGAACTGAAATGGACACGATACTTTGAGTGTTATATAACATAGAAACTTAAGGCATTTATACTTTATCAACTGAATTGAATAACCGTTGTTTATGCAACGAATATTTCAAATTAATATATTCAAACTAGATTCTAACTGATTTTTAGTTGGTTATTTAACGACGGTGTATAAATTACTCGGTGATTAAGCTCGATGGTATTTGTGATAGCAAGATGGTATTTGGCGAGATTAGGCCGAGATTCGCCATAGATTATCGGACCTTCGCATTACACCTCGGAAAATAATCAGTCCAAGCGGGAATTGAACCCACGCCCGAATGCAACTCCGGATCGGCAGGCAAGAGCGTCAGCCGACTGAGCTACGCCGGTGGCCATCTAACTAATTACAAAGTAACATAAAAAACAGAAGTTTGCGCGAATAAATTTGAATTTCAAATGTAAATCCCACTGATTTGTAAGTAGAATTAATAATGTTGTAATGTGGGGTTTGATAGTTAGATTGTTGTTAAATTTTATATTATCTCTCATATTCCTTTCAAACATATTACAGTTTTCTTGGCATTAATAAAATGAGATGTAGAAATATAGGCCTATTACTTTTCGCTGGAATGTGTTATCACTTTATATTTATTTATATAGGCCTAGTAAAAATGAGGTTATTACTTCAAGATAAGAATAAATATAATTATATTCTTCTAAACAAGCAATGCCATTTATACTTGCAACTGCTTTACGAGCAAAATCTTTAATTAACAAAACAAAAATATTATTTCCAAAAGCTCTTTAAAATAGTTAAACAAAATCTGAAATCGTGGCAGTTGAAAGTAGCAAATCTATGAATGATTACGTTGTGATGGTAGTGGTAATCGTGATGACGCTGATAATTAACTGAAGAGCAAAGTTTTGCTTTTTGTCTTGCTCCGAAATAAAAGTAGTTGAATATTACTAATATATGTACCCTAAATCTGAATTTAAAATCCAAATTGCCCCATCACGCACAATTTTCCGGGGAAACTTAATTAAATGTTTTAAAACACAAAAACAATAAAAATATTTCATGCTGGAACTGTCATTTATAAGGAACCAACAATAGTCTACAAGCATGTTGAATAATGATCTGTCTTTATATCGCCTTTCCATTTCAGATATTTCTTGACGAAATCTTTTCCCAGGCTCGTCGCTTACCGCTCCAAGGTTAGGAGGAAAGAAATCCATATGGGAATGTAAAACGTTTATTTTGAGAGACATATTACAACACAATTTCTCATACGCACTTAACATGGTTTCCACGATAAGTTCTGTATGGTTGTCTGCCCTAGAATTTCCAAGGAAATTTGAGCAAACATCTTTGAAAGCTCACCATGCCATTTTTTTTTTGTAACAAAGTTTTTCCTCAAACAAAGAGTCATTCTTAATAACCTTGTGAATTTGTAGACCGGTGAAAATGCCCTCTTTTAATTTACCTTCAATCAAAGTGGTAAATTTTTGTGTTTAATACTGAAAACCACACCCTTCTTTGTTCATTGTTCATTGAACTGTTATGAAATTTACTGAATAGAAGAGATGAATATCTGTTTATTTATTAGAAGTACACAAGAACATTACAACAATCATAATAAACCGGAAATAAGTCGTGAACTCATAAAATGCATTACCATTTGTTTTTGTTTACAACCCCTAACCCGTGCCAGATTTTTCCTGGGAGAGCGCTTATCGAAAAGTGGAAACATGCTATTTATCTTAAAAACCTTACGTGATACGAATAAAAAAGATACATTTGTGCGAGATCGTGCGTATTTGCTTCGTTTCCGCACAAAACCAATTAGCGGAAAGTCTAAAATCCCACATTCAGTATTCCCAACCTAACACACATAACAATTTCCCTCTTCTTACCGCTTAAGTGACATATTGATTTTACTGCTTTAGGCTTTTAACATATTATTTTTAGAGACGTTCAATATAGTAATAATTATAAATTGGAAACTTACCACTGCAATTTCACCTAAATTGCACTGTTAATTATTGTTTTTAAATATTTGCAAAATTTAAGTAAACTCTACAACTACACTAAAGTTACTGCACTCGTGAAAAAATCAACAATATTCCAGACTCATCATAGACTAGGGGAAAAAAAGACAGACGTATATCACGGCCTGCTGGAGTATAGTAAACACAGAAAACATTTTTTTATTGGGTTATTTTAAGATGCTGTATCAAAATCTAGGTTATTTAGCGTCTGAATGATATGAAGGTGATAATGCCGGTGAAATGAGTCCGGGGTCCAGCACCGAAAGTTACCCAGCATTTGCTCGTATTGGGTTCAGGGAAAACCCCGGAAAAAACCTCAACCAGGTAACCTGCCCCGACCGGGATTCGAACCTGGTTTTGCAGCCAGGCGCGCTGACCGTTACTCCACAAGTGTGGACACAGAAAACATTTTAAAGCAACAATGTTGAAGATAGATATTTTTGTTTTGCAAATTTGCCGTCATTGAACAGAAACCAAGATGGAGATTTCATTGCAACTAATTAGAATTTCCTCTTTCAGGTATGTAATAAACGATCTTCGCACAAAATAATGTACGATACACGAGAGGTATGTTTTCTTTCAATTCTCGGAAATTAAAAAAAGTCAACTACGTTTCGCTTTTTCAAAGTTTTCCTCGAACATGAAAACTTCAACACTCCGCTCTTGTAACGCATATTACTATTTCGGATTCAGCGCATACAAAACCATAAGGGACATATTGTTTTAGGGTCGGAGCAAAATTATTGTTGTTGAATATAATAGATGACGATAATGGTGCTCTTTTTCACTTGGGACTTCATCTTCGTATCCAAATTTAACCCAGGAGAACAAATATGGAAATAGCGAACCGTTTCTCCTGTCTCTTAGTATCATCGTGCATATGAATCCAAGAATATATTTCTGTGAACTATTAAAATAAATAGCCAACTCATCGTGTGAGAGATATACGATCACTCTCACGCTTAACTCTGACGTACATTCCATTTCACTTTCTTCGAATGATTCATTTTTCAAGGAAATCTCCTTTCAGCCGACAGCAAGAGGATGTCGGTGTGTACCGCGAGAGACGTGCCTGGTTGGTACAGCGCAGTATCTCCTTCTCTTTCCAAAGAATGGTGAAAATGTTATTGCTAGATTTATGACGCAAACATTTCGCTTTTCGATGTTTATGGAGTTTCCTTCGAACTTCATAAATATAACAGCCATGTAACTGTAACTTTCATCTACATCGTAATCCACCAACACAGGAACAGGACGTCTTCTGGGCTTCTCTCTTCGAAAGCTTCAACAAGTTCTACGTCTTTGTATTGATCCCAGTTTAAGAGTTTTTAAGAGGACATATTTATATTTTCTGCATGCTCTCCAAACATCAATAGCTTAGACCAGCGTTTCTCAAGCTTGTTTGAAGTGAGGACCACCTTTTTAAGTCAGAACAGTTCCGCGAACCACCTTATCTTGTTCCTTTCGAAAGAAAATTCATCATTTTTGTAGCATATTTTAATATCAGTATACATATATTTTAAAATAGAATTAATTAATTAAAATTAATTTATTTCATATTAGTATTAACTAATTAAGTTAATGTTAATAGAAGAAAATTTAATTTCTTTTTTTAATAATTCAAGGTTGTTAGAGTTTGGATAATCTTTAACTTATTAATAAACAAAATAAATAAATGTTGATACTCACATTAATAATTCTACAGGTTTACTTTTACACTTGCGTGTTTCGTCTCTAAGTGCCGTTTCAATTTCGTGGGTTTCATACACTAGTTTGAAAGCACTTCGTAACAAACAACGCACCGAGGTGTTGGTTCACTCTCATTGCCACACCAAGTAAATCCAAGTTCGAAATAACTCTTGTAATATTTACGAAAGTATTTTTTCTTTGAACAGGACTAGATATTTCGTGAATGACACTAAATGGCCGATATTAGTCTAAAACCTTCACACACAGCTTCTGAACTATTAGTACTGCCTAAATGAAGCGTATAATCACGTTATTTTCCTTTCAAAGATCCGGATCGAAGCCAATTTTACATTATGTATAATGGGCACTATTTAACAGAGACATAGAAAATTACTAGCGTTTACTACGTAAGAAGGATCTCAAACAAATAACTGCTAAAAGGCAAGCGACGAATCAACAATGCACAGAATTTGTTTTTAAGTTACTTGTGATTGGCTACAAAACATATAATTAGAAAAGTATTGTAATTTTAATTTTTGGATCTGATTCGCACGGATTTTAAAATAGTCGGAGTCTAAAATTTCTTATATCGTCATCCGGAAAAACAGAAATAAAAAGAATTAATGCAGAAACATGCCCGATTTTCAACAAGTAAATATGCAACTTGGCACGTTCTATTATTGGTGTATGACGTACAGTATGTGGCCATTTCAGTATGCAGAATGGGTGTCGGCAAAACTATTAAGAAAGCCATCAATACATGAAAATATTCGGTACTTTGGTCTTCTGTTATGAATTCGGGTGATCCCTGGCTGGGTTACAGACGCGGGATGTGTAGGGAAAAAATGGTGAGAAACACCACGTTCATACTGCTTTAAATCCCTCTTTTGTTGCTGTGAGTAGAGTGGGAATTCGGTAGACGTGTAGGGTAATAAATTTCAAAAAAATGTCAGTACTGGGAGAAAAAGTGAAAGGCGATTGCCATGTGTCATTTCCAAACTCTGAGATTTCCAGCTGTAGTGTGATTCGCAATTCGTTTGAATTTTATTTTTTCTTCTGTCTTTTTTGAAGGACCACAGGTGGTCCGCGGACCATAGTTTGAGAAACGCTGGCTTAGACGGACTACTGGCAACGCATACCGTGTTTGATATGCGATGGTCCGAGTGAATTAATAGTGGAATAAATTAACACAAACATTTTGTTCCGAATGATGCTTTTTTTCATTCTATTATATCATCAGTCTTGCACAATTCACGATAATAATTTCTATCAAAGACGTAGAAAACACAGAAAACTATAGTAAAGTATCACTTTTCCATTACGCTCCTAAGACGAATAGTTTACGGGGGAGAAAACCAAAAAAATCTAATAAGTTTGCAACAATAATTGAGTTTACATTATTATATATGAATGATGACGATGATAATATTGCAGAAGGTTGATTAAACCCTTAAGGTAGGATGACTAGATTCACATCGATAAAAAAGAGGACACAAAGCTTAAAAAATGAAGACATTGTTCGAAAAAAGAGGGCAGAAAATATGTAATTAGATTTAGGCTTAGGCCTATATTATACTTTAAATTACGTCAATATCTATTTTATTATAAACTATTTACAATACAGATTTAGGCTTATATCATATTAAAAGTATGTTAAAATCTATTTTATTACAAACTAATTATGCGAAAAAATGAATAATAATGATTCTACAGTTAGCTATATATGAAATTCATCGGAACTATAATTAAATTATGAAAGGAAACAGAAAATATCAATTTAGATTTACATTGGCACCTCGATTTACTACCTACCTCTGAGCAACGACTATAACAAGGAGGAGAAAAGGGAGTTATAATCGTTGGCAAAGAGTATATTCCGTCGATGCTGCTGCCATCTATAGGAAAATTACTTGAAAAGACGTCAAATCAGATAATTTCAAAATATCAGGTACCATACAAGTTACGAAAAGGAGGACTTCTTTATTTTTTTTTTTTTAAATCCGCTCGGACTCCAGACAAAGGTCTAAAAAGGAGGACATGTCCGGACAAAAGAGTACGTCTGGTCACCCTACCTTAAGGCCTGTTAATACATTCTTCTGATATCATAACTTTAAAAATATTATGTTCAATCAATCACTGTTAACTTCAATAAGTTAAACCAGGATTGCAAATAAGCAGACACTCACATATCTCGAGAGTCAAAGGGCCATATTCATAGACATTCTTAGCGCGGGTTTCCGGTGGACGACCAGCGAATTAACGTTTTTCTTATTCATAAACCAGTGTTAACGATGATATGATATGATATGATATGATATGATATGATATGATATGATATGATATGATATGATATGATATGATATGATATATGATATGATATGATATGATATGATATGATATGATATGATATGATATGATATGATATGATATGATATGATATGATATGATATGATATGATATGATATGATATGATATGAATCCTGTACAAGTAATCAATCAGTCCATAGCCGGGGCTAGTTTAGCAAGCTCGTAGCGCGGGCTAGCGAAATGTCTATGCATAGCACCCTAAAATACTAATAATAGGGGCACCGGAATTTGAAAGGAAATCGTCGAAAAAATTTACTTTATGTAATGACTATTTTAAATGTTAAAAACGCCGTACTATTTTGCGACGTCTACTAACTTACGTTTCCCTTATACAGGGCAATTGCAAATGATTCATCAGGTTTTAAGTCAAATATTTGCGAAAACTATCAGTGCAAAATGTTTGTGCTGATCAATAATTAATAAATAATTTAATGACAAGGGTAAAAATCCTTTCGAAGCAAAATACATGACTTTATCATAACTAAAACGTGGTATTGTACCACGAACTAAAATGAATATAAAAGAAATAAAAGAATGCCTAAAATAGAAAAATACAGAATTGATATCACTACCTAAAAAAATAATACAAGTTAATATTCTAGTATTAATTAATACTAGCATTTTCAGCTAAAAGATGAATGCAAAACCACCACTTCTATATTCAACATTAAAACCTGAAACCAACTCCGATTCATCCTGAGCAAAATCAAAAGGAGTACGATTGGTTTCAGCCAAACAGGAAGTAAATCAAATTATTGGTAAAGGAAATGTAAAAGTTTACTTTTCCTTTGTTGTAACTCATGCGCGTGTAGACAGACGGCAGCACAAGTATAGTTTTCAAAACATTGTCTATGCAGGAGAAACCGTTCGTAGTTTTGGAATATGAGAAGTAATTTTCCTTTGTTACCGTACAACATGTGTTCTGGAGACGATACCTTGGAACTTCACCACCAGAACATCTAAGCATTCTGCATGGCATCGTCAATAAATTAAAGGCAAGTGGCACTGTGGGTAAAGATAAAAGCAGTGGACGCCTACGTTTTTCAAATGAAACAGTGGAGCGAGTGAGGACAAGTTTCATTCGTAACACTCAGAAATCAACACACCGCGTCAGTCGGGAACTTGATATTCCGAAACCGACTGTATGGAAAATTTCACGAACCCGATTGTGAATGAAACCGTACCGATACAGTTACTGCAGAAGCTAAAACCGGAAGACCTCGTCAAACGATATGAATTTTGTAACTCCATGCAGGCTGCTATGGAGGAGAATGATCATTCTGAGAACCTTCTAGTGTTCAGTGACTGGGCCACACTTCACTAGAGTGGCAATTAGTGATCATAATTTTACGCATCTCGGGTACTGAAAAATCACTTTTGAAAGTACAACATGAATGAAAGTCTCCAAAAGTGTTTTGCTGCAGTGTATAAATGAAAGGTGTACGGTCCCTTTTTTCCACGGTGACAACTGTGACCGGTATGTCATTTCTCGATATGCAGCAGCAATGGTTATTTGGTTATTTCCTCAAGTGACTGAGGATTCCAATAACTTTATATTCCAACTTGATGGGGCGCCACTGAAGTGCGTCGATACACAGAATTCCGTCGCAATTGTATTGGGCGATGCGTTGAAGATGATTTCATGGATAAATATATAATAGGATGCGAAACTTCCTGAGTTTCCCGTAACACATGCTAGAGGCGCTAGTGTAGAAATTTCCCTTGCTGCCACCTGTTGGACGGTGGAGAACTTATTACATCTATCAGCGCACCATGTAGCGAAAATAAAAACTAATTACTCCTGGAATTTTGCAGCGGACCTGGTGACGAATATGTTAAACTATGCAGAAGGTATTCTCACCCCCAAAAACACTATTCTCAAACTAACCCAATTTAAAATAAAACATTTACATTTTTATTCCTCACAGCATCTTCCACTGAAAATTTTTACCGGAGCCAACAGGAAGATAAAAGAGTCGGTCTATTTAATACTACCCAATTAAAATACAACCAGGCAGAGACAGAAAATAAAGCAAAAAAGTTAGTTAATTGGTATTGTATTCTTTGGCTATTTAGTGTAATGGAAAAGTCTGCAAAAACTACTTAGATAGATCAATTTATTATATTACTATTACTTTACAATACATTCTACAATATTTTACAACGTCCATAAACATCACTGTTTAACATACACCGCTTATACACGCACTTAGTATCACTTTATGTCCACTCATTAGCAAGTTTCTGGCTGCCATCTTGGCTTCTCGAGCATCGTCTCGAACGAACGTATAAACAGAGTACTCTAGGTAACGTACCCAATACGTAGTTCTAATCTTCACCACCTACGACATCGGGCGCTGATCATCTTATTTGAGCCCTCTGCCATCAGATGGTGCTGACCGCAGTTTCGCATGCTATTATATGTTTATCCATGATGACTTAGCGTTGTTACACTGACCTCCGAGATCTCCCGACCAAACGGTCTGTGACTTTTCCTCTGGGAGTGTGTAAAAGACATAGTGTACGTGCCACCACTACCAGCAAATTTGGTAGAGCTCAATGATAGCATTACCTATGCATCTACGACCATTACCAGGGATATGCTACTGCGCATTTGGAACGATCTTCAATATCACATCGATGTGTGTCGTGTAACGAGAGGAAGCCACATCGAACACTTGGATACTTTCTGTTTATTTTGATGTATCATAGAATATATAGCTAATCGGCGATGAATACATTGGAAGGGAAAAGGAACTAGGTAATTTTTAATAATAAATTAATAAATGATAGATAAATAATCAAATAATTGCAAAAACAAACATTTATTTTGTAAATTAGGCATTTATATTAAAAAGACGGAAAAGGCAATATAAAACTGTGACGTTTCCATCACAAAAGTATAATTCAAAATGAAGATAGATTTAAGGGGAGAGGGTGGTATTTTTGGTGAAAAATTAGTAAATTTTCAAAACAAAAAAAAATCGTTAAAATACTCTGTGATATGTGTTGAATGCATAGCATAACATTTTGTGTGTATTTGTGCCCTTATCGGATGTTGAGTCGCCATTTTTAAACTTCCTGCGTTATGGATTTTTAAATCACTCGTCCACTTTTATTGTTGTTTCCGGTAAATTAAATTTTCAATTTTTTTTTCTTTAAAATACCGTCTGATATGTGTAGAATGCATTGCATAACATTTTGTGGGTATTTGTGCCTTTATCGTATGTTGAGACATAATTTTTAAACATCCTGCGCTATGGATTTTTAAATCACACGCCCGCTTTTATCGGTTTCCAGTAACTTCATTTCGTTTGCTACATTGCCAGACAAAATGGATGTAATTTCTGAACTATTAAAGATACATGCATTAAATTTAGAACACACATTCTTTAGACTATTAGGAAACGTTTCCCTGTAACAGAATTTTGTTACTTGATTTCATTTAAAAAATACGTCCGTTTGTTTGCAAGAAAGGAAATAAGAAAATTGTTATTAAAATTTAATTGTTTATTTTACAAACGTAGGGACTAATATCAAAATTCTGTTGTAGACAGTTTGTAGAAGATGCTTTTGCAAATACTTTGCAAAAAACTGTTTGAATGTATCTTTAAAAACGGTTTAGATATATTGGTTTTAGTACAATTGTGCATTGGGTATATTTTTTTTTTTCAAATTTGGGCCCCCAAATAATTTTTTTTTTCAAAATATTTTTATTTGGTTGAGTTGCCACAGTTATGAGCTTTCTACATACGAAAAAAATAATATTTTACACCAAATAGGAAAAAAGTTTTAAAAAATACCATCTTCTCCCCAACATAAAACTGTGACATTTCCATTACAAAGGTTAATTCGTACAGATTTACTTTCAAAATGAAGATATATTCAACACATTTAAAAATGGATTCTGCCAAAGTTCCGGTCTCTGATAATGATAATAATAATACTAACCAAAATAATGGGACATCGTCCGTCTGAGCTCTTGCAAGAAAATTGGTGCAAGATAAGAGCATAGGAAAACTAATAACAGCTTCACAGTACATGATACAAATGCACCTGGATCGATCTCGACACCGGAAATGCAATAAAGCAGAGATTGATAACGAACAAAAGAGCAACAGGAACCACGGAAGAGAGACCTGTTGGTCGAATCACGCAAGTCAGCATTCGTGTAAGCACATGCGCACAATCGTGCTGCATTGATTATATAACCTACTTATTAAATATCGGTAGTGAACGATGTAAACGTTATCTATACATGATGTACAACTTCGGAATTCGGTGGAAATTTTAGAAACCACGATAAAATGTTCAGAGTGGACAAATTAAGGAATCTTTTAGATAGCAACTGAATCATTATTGTCGTCATTTTGCACGCCATCTTCTATTCTGTTACTTTCGCCTTAAATGATCCTTGACATCGCTGTAGTAATCAGTAAACTTACATACAAAGAAATCAAATTTCCCGAGCAGTTTTAAAAGCAATTGAGTTATGTATACATTTTTCGTTGTCTCATCTATTCCTTCCACATGTGCACTGCGTCTGTCTTTATTTAAAGGACAAAACTAACATTCTTTCAGTCATTTTTATCATAATACACTGCTCTCTTAAACTGACTGAGGATATTGGGGATTAATTCAATAGTATTCCTGAAATACGCTATGAAATATTTCATGTAAAGTAATTTTTTTCTTGAAAAGAAAGCACAAACGTTGAAAATTGTATTAAACATTTTTGTTTGATGAATCTGAAAGAATAACGCCCTGAAATTTATGATATTACTTATGGTTCACCTTGTATATTTGTGGTTTATTGATACAAGTCCCTTGCCTTAGCGTTAAAGAGGTCTAAAGCGGTAGTAATTAGTAGCTAATACAAATATATCACTCTTATTACACAGGAATGTCATTTTATTTTACTTCAATTTTTATAGTACCTGAGTTTTTTAATGTACTTCACTCCCACCCCTTCTACTAATGAAGTTTAACCGCCCTCCACACAGATCCAAGACCGTATATACAGTCATAGTAGCCTTACGGTCATAGTAAACAGTGAAATTCACCGGAACGTTTTTCTTTGCGCAGGTCGTTCCAGAAAAAAAATATGTTCTGCGATGTTTTCCAGTGACTTTTTTATTTTAGTAGGTTATTTTACTGATACTCTTTATCTACAGCTTAGGTTATTTAGCGTCTGAATGAGATGAAGGTGAAATAAGTCCGGGGTCCAACACCGAAAATTACCCAGCATATGCTCATATTGGGTCGAGGGAAAACCCCGGAAAAAACCTCAACCAGGTAACTTGCCCCCACCGAGAATCGAAAAACCCTATGTTGGAAGGCCATAACTCGGAAATAAAGTTTCGCGGCCAGACGCGAAATTATGCCCCGTATTTTTACTCCACTGTGGACTTTCCAGTGACGAAAGATTTTTCAATAATACATCATTTTCCATTTGCCTACGTCGCATCCCGGTTTCCCCACCTGCTTCTATTCCCCTCCCTGTTAATGCTAGTAGCTCGGCTGTCTTAGGTCTTTTCTGAGAACATTAATTTCTGTTAGGAATTGGACGTCTACGTAATATTATACCCATACAATTGTTTAAAATAACTTAAATAAAAGGACATCGTTAAGTAATTAACTGTCACGTGATTTCCTCCCTTTCTACGACGCTGCGACGTAACCACTTGGACGGACAGTAGATAGCATTGTCTGAGTAATTTTATCTTTTCGGATCGGGCAGAAGTGAAGATTGAATTTACAGAACGTAAGGTCTCTTTTATAGAGTAGGTAGAGAATTATTTCAACATGAGTTACTGATACGAAGTACGAATCTGGTAATTAGAATTACGTACAATAGTCTATAGTGCGATAATATGCACATTAGAACTGAATTATGTATCGAAATGAGCGGTCAGTATTTTAAAAAAGTGTTTAAATATCCATATTATGATTATTTTTTAATTTAACTTCATTCTCTATATTGTACGCTAATGTGCTGTAGGCAGTATAATATACACTGCATAATAAATAAGTCCGCATGGACAGCTCAGTTCGTGAGTAAAAACACTCATTGTTAATTCTGTACTGTATTTTGATTAAGCAAAAATCTAATGAAAATTATCAAACCCAAAATCATGATATTTCCTAGTTTACGTAAATGGATGAACTACTTTTCTTCCCTCCTATACGTAGTAAAGTGATTTGTTTGTATATGTATGTATTTATTCACACTGCAAATGGGTATGTACCCGGTAGCAGTGGTAATTAATTACACTCAATAATGACAATTAATAATAAACACAACTAATAAAAGCAAAATAATGATGATGATAATAATAATAATAATAATAATAATATTAATAATAACAAGGAGCATCCTAAATTAAATGAAGCATGGTCACTTAAAATAATATTTAAAGTAAATCTAATTTGTATCGTAACCCTAAGTTCGAACTGAGACCCACGAGTGTGATTGCACTGATTCTGTCCTGATTTCACTAACACTTGAAAACCATTTCACTGTTCAATTACTTTGCACTACCACTTCACTGACACCAACACACTTCACTTACACAATAGACTTCACTGACACTACACACTTTACTGACACAACACACTTCCTCACTGATAGAACACTTCAAATAACAAGATATCAATTACACCCTTTAAATAGTGTGCATAATATACTACCGTCTATTAGTAAAGTCCTTAAGCCTATTTTTAAATACATTTTTGGTTATTGGTAAAGCCTTTAGTAAGTCTGCAGGTAAAGCATTCCAGTCCCTGATGGTACGATTGAGAAAAGAAAAGTTTCCAGTGTCCGTCCTCTGTCTTCTTTCCCTCAATTTATATGAGTGGTCGTTCCTTGAAGAGTAATTTGGCTGCTGCAACCTATTTTTTATTTCTCTCCAGGCAGGCTCACCTCTGTATGTTTTGAACATTGCGCATAATCGAATTCACGTTCGCCGGTCCGTGAGTGTATACGGTATGACATAGTTGCGCCCCGCGGTCAATTGGGAGGCCTAGGCATGGCATAATTGCGCCCCGAAGAAATCAGGTAGCAGATGGGACATGGCATAGTTGCACCCCGAAAAAATCAGGTAGCAGATGGGACATGGCATAGTTACGTCCCGAAGAAATCAGGTAGCATATGGGACATGGCATAGTTGCGCCCCGAAGAAATCAGGTAGCAGATGGGACATGGCATAGTTGCGCCCCGAAGAAATCAGGTAGCAGATGGGACATGGCATAGTTGCGCCCCGAAGAAATCAGGTAGCATATGGGACATGGCATACTTACGCCCCGAAGAAATCAGGTAGCAGATGGGACATGGCATAGTTGCGCCCCGAAAAAAATCAGGTAGCAGGATGGACATGGCATAGTTGCGCCCCGATGAGCATAGTACACACGAAAGTGATTGTCACAAAATAAATAATTTACTTTAAAATATTACAGTGATAGCTGCATTGAAATCAGGTAGGCCTAGCGTATGATCAATTTTGCTATTTAAAATAACACTTTTTTATTGATCACACACAATAAATGAACTGCATTTTTTGTTTCTACATCGATATCTTAACCCTACGGTACAGGGTTTCGAAAATTGAAACTTAGAACCATTATCAATTATTAAGTCTTCACCCTTTTCACTAAACTTAACATTCGTTTTAAATTAACCTCACTATACGCCACAGACGGTGTGAAAATCACTTATAAAATGTCAAGACTGCTAAGGCTCCATATTCCAACGGCTCAGTCATTTGAATATGTCAGTTAATAAAGTACTGCCAACTTCATGGCGTTCATTTTAACGGTAGGCTATTGATAATCACTGCATAAACAGTAGAAAAACAGTTAATGAAGTACTGCCAACTTCATGGTGTTCATTTTAACGGTATCGATAATGAATATAAATCGAATAAGAAATCAATAAGGTTGGTTGATTACGAGGCTCGAGTTTCCGTATTGTCTTTTTATCTACCTATTTCATCGGGACAAAACTATGTCATGACCAGGGAAAGGGATTTGGAGTATTATAAAGAATGGTGAAACGTAGTATAGATATTCGTAGCTCAGTGACTGTCAAGCGAGCTGCGTCACGGCGCATGGAAGAGTACAGTCCATCTGGAACTCCACAAACTTACACGCAACGTCTGTAAATATATTTCAGAATAAACAAATGGAATAGTTTAATGACATATAGTGAAAAACATACATAATCTGCATTTCTTTATGAACTACATGTGCTTTTCTTGCAACGCACAAGACACCAATAAACAACATTACAAATATACATAATTAAATATGAACCTTGCATTTTCGCGTTTGTCAGTGGACATATTGATGTTGATAGACAGTTGTCTTCTGTATGGAACTCGCCTCTGAATATGTAGATCCAAACGAAATGGCATTTTCAATTAATGCTATGCCTTGTTATAATAAATTGTAAATATTATATTCAAATTTTCAAAATACAACTTTGCTCTGTTGCAAGGAAGGCAATTTTGTAACATGGAAAAACTCCGCTCTCCATCTGCAGAGACAATTAGAGAATACTTGAAACAAGAACGTCAATTAAATTCACATGTTGAATGACGTCATTGGGACACGTCTTTGTTAGTACAACTGAAATCCGACTAAGAATATCGTACCCATCATTTTTAATCAAAACTTTGTTCATTTTTTCACCAACACGTTTTCCTATTTCACCTTCTACTGCACTCAGTTTATTTACAATAGTCCTCATAATATTTATTTGCTCAACTAGTTCTACTCCTGACTTTCCTAATTGAATATTGGCATCCGGTAAATATCCAAAATTTGACTTAATATCCGTGACTTCTTTCTCGATTGTTTCATCATTTAGCAGTTCCTGGCGTATTTGAATCGCAGCCGCGTGATCGGTATCGAAAGACTGGACCACTTTCTTCACAGATTGGAGGTGACGTGCGTAATAATTGCAAGCTTCTAACTATGACCCCCACCTCGTAGGAACTGGACATGGGGGAAGCGACAATTTAGGGAATTGTTTCCTGAATTTTGATACTTGATCTGGAGGTTTTACAAATATAGTCTTTCAATACTGAATTGTTAGTTGGTTTCACTTTCGGCATTGTACCTGCACTTCTATATAAGTTTAAATAACTACTCTGAACTGCAAACCTGCATGTTGAAGTTCTTATGCGACAACTGTCCAGTTCACCTGTTGTTGACGTGTAGAGATCTGCGAGTATGTCATGGAGGGGAGGACTTGGTATAAAGGGTTGTAAACAAATGACTGTGTAGATGCCAATACTAGCTTTACTACTCCAAATTCCGTTCCCTAGTCATGACCTTTTCTCTGCCTGAAGGGAACGGGGCGCAACTATGCCATGCCTTTTTCTCTACCTGATGGGAACGGGGCGCAACTATGCCCACAAAACAGGAACCCTTTTTTGTATGCTGCATTTTATCTGACCGTGTGGCGTAACTATGCCCTTCCCAGTGTATTTTACGCCAGTATCATGGAACTCCAGTCGTGGAAGGGGGTAGCAAACGGTGTTTCCGGTTCTTAATCGTTGATCCAAAGGTATAGCCAGGTTAATATTAGAAATGTTAGTAAATATAAAATGATGTACCTGTATTTCAAACTCACAAGTGAACATTGATAATAGAGAGGAAGCTGCACAACTCGTTGTGTTGTATGAACTAACATGACCGCAAATAGTCTAGTTGTGATAAATAGAATTATTATCCCTAGGTTGAACACGGCGCGTTCTTGTATTCATTATATCAATTCATTTATGGCAACTTGCAGAAATGAACTCATTAAAGAGTTTCTTAATTAAATGGGAACCGCACGGTGTATATGCATTCTCTTCATTTCGTGATTAACGGTAAGTTATTCATTCCCCTCGCATAGTAAGCCTCTCCCGACTTGTGCAGAACGCTCGCTTCCTTGGGTAATTCTTATTACAATATGCATGACTGAGATATCATAATTATCGTACCTCCAGTGCTTTATTGGTTTAATTTAGCCCGACTGTAGCAAAACTTAAAACATTACGGCGAACACTATTGCAGCTATATAAGTTGAAATAACGCATTCGTAATTGGAATTAATATTACCGTCAGTTCATTGACGTGTTCGAAAGCAGCCCCATAAGCAATTACTGGTGCGTCTGTGAAGTCTGTTACGTCATAAACAAGGAACTCATAACTTGCGAAATGATGGAAACGGATTCGTAAGAAACGATTTGGGAAGTAGGCAAAGCAAACTACCACAAAAGTTTATTTCATTAGCTTCTGCTTCAATAGCACTGAACAACCTATTTTTACTTTTTGTTCTTGCTCCGAAATAAAAATAGCTGAATATTACTAATATATGTGTCCCAAATCTGAATCTAAAATCCAAATTGCCCCATCACATACCATTTTCCAGGGGAAATGAATTGAATTTTTATGACAAAACGTATTTTTTTAATTTTTCGCTGTTACTGATAAAATTACAACACACTAGGGATTCAAAATGCCTCATAATACTTGAAAAATGTGTACTGGATACAAAAAATGATGTAACATAGTTTAAAATTTAATTTAATAATTTATTTAATCTGACAGGATTAAGGCCATAAGGCCTTCTCTTCCATCCTACCAGATAGCACATATAAATACAAAAAAGAAATACAAACACTGATGAAAATGATACAAATTAAGTTAAAGCCCTATAGAGGGTCAACAGAGTCAAAAGTACATTATAGTGCTCTCATCGAGCTAATACAACGAAAAGAAAGAAAATAGAGATAGCAATGATGATATTGATAACTGACAATCATAATAATAATAATAATAATAATAATAATAATAATAATAGTAGTAGTAGCAATAATAATAATAATAAATACATTACATATTAATTTTCAATTTTACAACAGCACAGTTACAATATTTACTATATGTCATGGGTTAAGTGAAGTTGCTGCAACCTGACATGTGTTCAACAAACAATTCCACGAACTAGAATGTGATTTTGTAATTTAAATTTGAATTTTGATATTGTCCGACAGTCTCTGACGTGGTCAGGGAGAGAATTCCAGAGGCGTGGAATGGATATGCTGAAAGATAATGAGTAGAAGGATGTTCTGTGCAGAGGAATAGAGAGAAGGTACATGTGCGGGTTCCAGGTAGTGAAAGGTAAACAAAACGAGATGCTAGGTAAGAGGGTGTGGAGGTGTGGATGATTTTAAATAGTAATAAGAGAGAGTTGAAGAATCTTCTTTCTTTAAGTGGACTCCAAGACAACAATAAAAATATTTCATGTATATAATGAAAAAAATCTCACAAAATCACATTCTAGTTCGTGGAATTGTTTGTTGAACACATGTCAGGTTGCGCAACTTCACCTTAACCCATGACATATAGTAAATATTGTAACTGTGCTGTTGTAAAATTGAAAATTAATATGTAATGTATTTATTATTATTATTATTACATTTAAAATAATTTTCTGGATAACTTCCGTTTATAACGATACCCGAAACTGAATTTTACAAGGAACCAACAATAGTCTGTAAGCATGCTGGATGGTGATCTTCCTTTATATCGCCTTTCCATTTCAGATAGGCTATTTCTTGATGAAATCTTTCCCCATTCTCGTCTTTTATCGCTCCAAAGTTAGGAGGAAAGAAATCCAAATGAGAATGTAAAAAGTGTACTTTGAAAGACTTATTACACTCAATTTTGTCACATGCACTTAACATGATTTCCACAACAAGTTCTATGTAGTTCTCTGCCCTAGAGAAATTTGAGCAAACTTCTTTGAAAGCGCGCCATTTGTAACAACAAATTTTTCCTCAAACAAAGGGTCAGCCATAACTTGGTAAATTTGTGGTCCGATGAAAATGCCCTCTTTTAATTTTTCTTCCCTCAAACTGGTAAACCTTTCCTTTAAATACTGAAAATCACACCCTTGTTTGTTTATTGCATAGACTTCACTTTGAACTGTTATATGAAATTTATTTAATAGATGGGAAGAATATCTGTTTGTTTATTATAAATACAAAATAGCATGCCAATAATCATAATAAACCGTAAATAAGTCATAAACTCATAATATACATTAGGTTTTCTTTTGGTTTATATCCCCAACCTGCGCCAGATGTTTCCTGGGGGAGCGCTTATCGAAAAGTGAAATCATAGTATATCTTAAAAACCTTACGTGATACGAAGAAAAGAGATGCATTTTCTGATTCAGTGCACATCAGACCATAAGGGACACATTGTTTTAAGTCGGAGCAAAATTCTTATTGTTCAGTGTAATATGAATGATTTTGTGGAAAAGGCATAAAGTTCTTGTACAGTGTGATACAAATATGACTCTACATTTAAAGGATATAGGAAGAAGAATAGGAATCCAGTATGTGTAGATTTAATCAGTTATTAAAGATTAAAAAATATTTTGTATTTAATTTTTTGAAATTTCTATTTTTAATGTACCGTAATTTGTATTTCTTATTCTAATAGTTCAGAATGTGAAACAAAAGGGATACGATACTTCTGAGTTTAAAGTCTGTAGTTTTCAACATTCCATAAGAAATATACAGTGCGATCGAGAATATGGCACCTCTATATTTGTATATTGGAGTGCAAGAGGTCAAATGACTTTATTGTCAAACGCCTGGCATTAGAAAACAACAACATATTTGTATACTTAAATATGAAACAGCATTCAATTGTTTATACACCTCATTCATTTATTTCACACATTTGCCTGGCAACCTGACAAGAAACAGTTAAATCAAATGTTGAAAATGTGCTTCATTATTGGTTAAACAGTTATACAGTCTATTTTGGAACTCCTTGCGAACGTTTTGGTGTGTCTCCTCACAAATTCGATTACATTCTTGGGTTATTCAATTTTTCAGTTCTTCAATATTCTGAGGTGGAGGAGTATAAACAACAGATTTCAAATGACCCCATAGGAAAAAGTCAAGCAGCGTCAGGTCTGGAGATCTCGCCGGCCATTCTGCAGCACCTCTTCTACCAATCCATTTTCCAGGAAATGTTCTATCCAGCCATTGTCTCACAGGTACTGCATAGTGTGGGGGAGCTCCGTACTGTAGAAAATGTAAATTTTGTTCGTCCAACACCATATTTTCTTCGTTGAATTGGTTCTCTAGCGACAATGTGATAAGTGGATCAATTGCATTTTTTAATACGTTCAGATATAATTCTCCAGTCAGGTTTTCTTCAATGAAAATCGGTCCAACAATATCATCTTTTAAAATTCCAGCACACATTGATCTTCTAAGGCAGTAGTGGCAGAGTTGTAAGCTCCAAAACCAGTTGTGGAGCTAGATCGGAGCTTGAACTTGCTTATTTCTGTGGAAACACCGGAGCACGCAACCAGTCTAGTGGAGCGTTCCGCTCCGTTTAGTCTCTTTCTGACAACGCTGTTCTAAGGGGTGGTGGATGAAATCTAAAATGTAATTAAGCCTGGTTTCAGAGTTCCCCCTCAATATATAAACTGACGTGTTTCTGTTTTGTTGAAATTGAATTCAATTTAAATAATTAGTTAATAGGACTGGAAAGTTTCAAATGAAAGCCCTCTAGAGAAACATTTGTATGTATTAATTTTATGAAATATCTCATTTAATCACTTTAAAATTTGCTGATTAACTTTACAACTTATAAGCAAAATATTCAGATTTTTATTACGCTTCCTTTAATTGGAGCCAAAATATTGGGTCGATTTCTAAAACGAGGTCTAGACCACGACCATGGCTTTAAACAGCGTTTGGATTTATAAAACGAGGTCTTTTCATTTTTGTGAGCCATGGCTCGAAACCATGGTCTGAAACAGAGATCACGCCTGGGGCAGGTTTAAAAACACGGCTTCATGTGTACAAGATGGAGGAAGTAGATCAGCTGGATGACTATGAGAGGAAAATTTATGACTACAAATATTAAATCTCGGATTAGAGTGATGAGAGGCAGGAATAATCCTTTGTAACTATATAACGACGATAATTTTAAGGCGAATATTTTCTATTTTCGAAGGAATCAACGCAAAATTGAGCAAGAATGCTAAATAATAATCTGCAACGAAATGCAAGAGGCGCCAGGTTGACAAGTTTTTTACACCTTCTTGCTGCTTTGAGGGAAGTAAGATATAGGCCTAGTATTTTATACTAATTACACCTTTATGTCTATAAGACGATGCAACTTAATTCTTAGTCTTTACAGTAGTTCTGGACATTATATTTAATACTCGAATATAATGTGGGCCTACAAGAATATGTGTGAAGCAAGCGTGATTTTGTATTCTTATTTTAAGTTTTATGCTACTGGGATTTCCACGTAGCAGGCTTATTACATGTGAAAATAGAACCATATAATATTTTAGTTCCAATTGTAACTTTAATTCAGTTAATATTTAGGTTACTGATTCGTTAGACCTGGGTTTTCAGGTAGTTAATGTTGGCAGTGGCTATGAACAAATGCTAAACTACAACATAAACGTTCGACTTGTGCTAATTATTTTGGAAATGTAATTCTGGTACCTAAAAACAGTAATTAATCCTAGTATTTTAAACGCACATATATTCTGTAAATTAGCAAATATAACAATACCTTAGCTGAGAATAAAAGAATGTGACTTACTGGAATTCAAGAAAAATATTAATCCCGATGTTGAATTCTTTCTAATATCGACTGTTTACAAGAATAGAAATCGATTCTTAGCTGCGTTGCCATATATAAAACACAGGAACATCGATTTCTTCTCAAGCCGCGTCTCGACTTCGTTTTAGAAATCGCTTAAGGATTCATACCTCGATCGCTGTTTAAAAGCCGAGGCTTGGAACCACGATTTCGTCCCCATTAAGTTCTTACCTGTATACCAAGTGTTTCAGACCACCCGTATCAGCCTTTTTTCTCTAAAACTCTATAATACGGTTGTTCATTAAAAAAAAATGATAACCGAAACCTATGTAAAGAATCGATTGGTAGCAGGCAACAAACAGGAAGTAGGGGTACCTGTGGTCAAGTTCGAAATTTCTAATGAAAACATGGGTCAATGAAGGTACCATTGGAAACTAATTTTAAAAAGAAACAACTTTTACTGAAACTTTTTTTCTAACTTTTATTGTTTACTCACAAAGCAACAAAAATGGTGTTTTCTGAGAAATGTATGTTGTTTATATATGTTCATTCTTCATAGTAGTGTTCAAAATGTCTGCCACCCTGTGCTAAACAATGTTCTGATCTCCTCCTAACATCCGTGATTGTACGGAAACCTTCAGCACAGCTGAGAGACATACAGGCTTATCTAATTCTTTGTTCCATATCTTCTCTAGTTGTTGGACGCACCTGATAGAGCATGTCTTTAATTATCCCACACATTGAACATTACGATAGTTGTTTTCTTTACAGTCCGACAAGGTTTAATAAACTAGTGTGAAGAATGAAGTTTTGTCAATTTAAGGATTAGAAATGATTTTATACTCATTGCAGCTTCCAAATTCATTATGCTGATTGGCTACATTATTTATCTGTAGTAATGTCACGAGAGGTCTGAGATCTGCTGATAAATCCACGAGCGAAGAGAGTGGATTTATCTGGAAAATCTCAGACCTCGAGTGACATTTATTAGAACTATTTCGTGAATAAAATAAAAATGTAAATAATACACCCCTAAAATTCGATCACAAAATGTTAATAATTGTATATTGACGAATACGTAACCTATTCAGGCATTGTGAAGTTGAAATAGATGAATATCGACTACTGCAATAAAGAAATTCGATGTTATTATTCAGTAATGCCAATTGCGAAAAGCGAAATACAGATTTAACAATGTTAATTACATGTACTCCACTTTTCTCTTATTATTATAATATAAATACATTGTCATCTGCTGAAATTATGATTTAATTTAAAATTTTATAATATTATTACAGTAACCTGATTAATACATTAATTAAATGAACACTTGTTGAAAACGCAGTTATCTAATCTGAATGAAGGAATGGAATTTTTTCAGATAGTCTACAATGGACATGGAATTGGAAGATGAAGATGTATTTTATAGGCTACAGTTATACGTTAGATTACCTGTGTGAGCAAGACCAGTGTCAGCTGTGCCTTATTTCGACCGTTACTACGTGCTACAGGAAAGCATTTTTTATAGCTCGACAAACACATTCTCGCTGTAGTGTGTAACGGAACTAACGCTACATCTACACAGTTCAATATTCCAATCGCGTATGCATGCAATCAGGGAAGAATATTGAGATAATCAAGTTTAAAACGTACGTTAAATTAAGATGCATGAACATTTTATGTCTACATGGAGCGCCGTTTTGAACGTCGCCTTCATTGGGTAAATATATTAATTAATATTAAATATTATTCTTGCATTCATTGCTTTAAAGTTGAAAGAAAAGTTTAACCGTGTAGTAAAATCAGTGATGTCAATCAGAGCGTATATGCGCTACGAGAACGCTTGCGCTACTGGAGTACGCAGAGCGCGCCAGCTACGAATACGAGCTTCAGTGAGGGTTGTACAGTGTGCAGTTGGCATTAATCATGCACCAGCGAAGAGATCGTATAACAAGTTTCAGTTCGAATGAGCACTGCAGTTCCTATGCAAAGAACAGGAAGGAGATATACAGTGCTTAATATGTGGACAACATACGATTAGTAAGAAAAGCAGCATACAGCGACATTATTCAACATACCATGAACAAACATACAGAGATATCGAGGGGGAAGAACGATTAAAATTATTACATACATTACAGACTACCGTAAGTGCAAATATCTAGATTATTTACTACGTATCAATTAATTTATTATTTCTTTATTGAGGGTCCTTACAGGGAGTTATCCCCAATTACAAGTACACCAACATAAAGAAATACAAACAACAAATTAAAAACAATGATTCATAAACATGTTCTGTAAACACAAAGTTTACAAAAGTTCAGTGTATATACTAATGTGATAAACTTCTAATTTACAAATACGTAAACTGAATTGACAGATGTATAGAGCTACATAACAAAAAAATCAAGTACAGTTATTAAAGAGGTATTCAATTGAAGGCAGTCCTGTAGGCCTAAATAAATAGTGTTCAAATTTAATGTATGGGCTATTCCATCTCAAATCGACCGAAATATAGGGAAAATTGACCTTGCATTTTTTAAATACAATGAAACTTTTTCTGTCCGTTGACAACTGTGATACAATGCTTTGTAGAAAGTTTGAGGCATCAGAACTTAATAGTGTTTAAATTAAAAATAGTTTAATTTATCGCAAAATTAGCAACTTTAAACTGTTGTGGCTCGAAACCCTTTCACCCAATGATCAAAATCATGGTTTATTTTGATGCTGAGAAATTAAAGTTTATATTGACTTGTAAACAGTTTTTCTTACTTTTTATGGAAATGGAGGAATTTAGATTTTTCCTCATTAAGACGCCTTTGCCCACGAAAAAATATTTTTAAATTATATGGTTAGATTCCGCATTGAAAGTACAAATAAACATATTTTTTTCTGGTGCACCGTTGAAAAGAAAGTATTGAAAATATCAAATAAAGAAAATAAATAGTAAGCGAGTGAACTAACCAGCTGACTGTGAGACGGGACCTAGCAGAGACAAGCAAAGCCAGGAGACAAAACATGTGATATTTCATCTAATAGCGCATAGCTGGGCTAAGCTTTATCACAAGTTTTCATAAACACAGGAGTAAAGTGACGCCCAACGCTCGCTTATCTCCAGTGCGTGCGATATATACTGCTCCGTTCAAGTCTAGGCGTGTGAAAATAATTACCTTGTCCGCCCCTGTGTCTTGCTCTTATCTGTGTTTACGGCATCCCACTCCAGCACTTGAGCACGGGAAGGAATCGAACGTCCGTTATGCGCTCTTTCTTTGACATCACTAGTGTAGTTGCATCTTAATACTTCATTAGTCGGAAATGCAATGACGTCATATAAACGAAATAGTCATGTTAAAAAGACCCTCGCTTACAAAAAGCAACTTTATCTTCATTATAACATCATCAGTGTTTGCTTGACTTCGGAATACAGCAGCCATGTGCTGTGATCTTGATCTCACGGAGTTCTCACTCTGTCTTGTCTTATCTACTGCAAGCCGCATACAAGGCTGAGGTCACAGTCATTCATAAGAAGTGGCAATGTCGTATTATTTAGAAACATAATACACCCGCAGTCAATTATATGCCTTGAACTCCTTGAAGATGAAATACGGAATTTTTATTGTTTAGATATCTTAAGGCAGCCGCGGCGAAAATGCGACTCACGAGCACATTGTGGCTCGCAGTGCTTTTCTCTCGCTTCCTACCTACAACCCCCACCCTCTCACTCACTGGAGTCAAACTCCGTTCTATTTGTATTTGTCTCGGACCTGCGAGTGGCGTATCGTCGCAATATCTCTCTCGAAACCATGTGCCTCTATAAAAACGAAAGTTTCAAGTAGGATGGGAGGATGCATTCTTTTGCTTACAATATGATGAAAATATTAAATGTATGATTTGTTCACAAATATTACTAGGAAAACGGTTGTATAACATAAAACGGCATTATAAGTTACTACATGTTACTGATGAAACATTAAAAGGTTAAGTGTTAATATTATTATTATTATTATTATTATTATTATTATTATTATTATTATTATTATTATCATCATCATCTATGTACTAGATTCTTTTACAGCAGATGTACGATTAATGCGGTTAGATTTTCAATTTAAACTCACAGATTTACAATGTGACGTTAAATGAAAGCTAGATGTAAGGACTTGACAGATATTGAACTTTTCAAATCTTTGGAAAAAAATAAATATTTGAAGCTTCGTTCTTTCGCTTGCTCTGTTGAAGCCATGTTCGCTGTAACTTACGTTTGTGAAAAATTATTTTCAACAATGAAAATAGTAAAAATCGAATTTAGATCACGACTGACAGACAAATACCTTCGGTGATCAACTACGATTGGCAGTAAGTGACAGAGACATTCTGAAGACAGTTAATTTTAGGTTGTGATAATGTGTCCTATGTTTTCTTGTTCATTTCTTTCTTCGTTACACGTCCTAAACATTAACTTCCCCTTCGGTTGTCCGCCTCCCTCCATAGGTGCTATGCACGTTGCAGCTTACACAGTGGCTCGGCGCACCATGGCCTTTTCGCCACGACTGTCTTAAGGATACCCTCTGTTATTATCTTCGGGTTATACTCGTAGATCAGGCATGTCAGAAATCAGACACTGAAAGTGCAGTGTATGTGCGCGGAACGCCGGTCTGTGCAGATTGCGTCATTCACGTGTTGCTCTTACCAGTTCTTAGCGGGAGGGATGTACAAGAATCTATTCTGCACTTCTAGTGTTCAATTAAATTGACATTTGGACATTATAAACAAACTTAGCAGAAGGAAAAAACACATTCAGTGTCTATATTTGAGAATAATTGTAACACAAGAAACAATAGACTTACTCAATTACAATTCACAAAGCAGTCGTTTGTAAAGAATCATTTATTTACATGATTTGTATACAGTATTTGATGAAAATAGAAATATTGCAGTAATTTCGAAACAACAAAAAACGGACACAGCATTTCCTTTTACGTAGTAGGTACTGATTATTTAAAAGTAATTCTCTTTCATTGTTCCTCAAGAATTATTGGGACCATTGGTGCACAAATGTTAAAGAAAATATTTTACTCCTAATTACATGCAATAGGACATTGTGAGGCTTTTACACTGGAATCACTTTCTTTCTGTATATTAATATAAATTAACATTATTATTAATAATTGGATAAATTAAGCTTGAATTTAAATTTATATTTAGTTTATTTGGAAAACGTTGCGAGCAAGTATCAGCAAGTTGGGAGCGTTACTGAATTGAGTTAAAAGAGTACTTCACAAGCTGTGAAGCGAGGACATTTTCTTTATATCAGGTTTAAAGCTTTATTAACGTAAGTATATCTATACTAATAATAAATCTGTACGCGAAATTTTTCTGGTAATTTTCGATTTTCAAAAATAATTGGTCCTAACATATATAATTAACCACCCTGAAACCGAAAATTGCTTTTTTGAAATTTTTGTTTGTATGTCTGTCTGTCTGTATGTTTGTTACCTTTTCACGAGATAATGACTGAACGAATTTCGATGAATATTGGAATATAAATTAAGTTCGTTGCAACTTAGATTTTAGGCTATATGGCATTCAAATTACATTACTTAAAAGGGGGGTTATAAGGAGGCCTGAATTAAATAAATCGAAATATCTCGCTTATTATTGATTTTTGTGAAAAATGTTACATAACAAAACTTTCTTTAAAAATAATGTCCGATAAGTTTTATTCCTTGAAAAAGTTTGATAGGACTGATATTTAATGAGATAAATGAGTTTTAAAATTAAAATAAATGCCATCTAAGGCCGTGTAATGAATTAAAAAACAAATGACTTCGTCTATAAGGGGCCTTGGACAGCAACAATCGAAAGCTATGAAAGCTAGCCTACAGAGAATGTTTCTTTGTTTGTATGAAGTAATATCGGAAGCTAAATTAACCGATTTGTATAATTAAATATTTTTTCACCATTGGAAAGTGTAGTTTCTCTAGATGGACATAATACTATAATGTTATGGACATAAACTATAATGTTATAATAGGAATATGATATAATATAATATAATATAATATAATATAATATAATATAATATAATATAATATAATATAATATAATATAATATAATTTATTTGAAGGGTTCAGAACCATAGTGGGCCAAGCGCCATTTACTGAATACGTAGAAAGTTATTACCATAATTCAATGGAAACCTATAACAAGTAAAATAAAATATACACATTAAATCTAAATGATGTCAATCGTCATTAAACTATGTTTGCATGTAATATAAATTAAGAAACATGTTAAAGGAATTGTCATTGCACCAAATGAGTGTCTCTGGACCAAAATGATCGCATTTTAATTATTTGGATGCAATTTAAATTAAGTAACATATTAAAAGATTTATCCTTCTATCAAACACGAATGTTCCCTGGATCAAATGTCCTATTTTAATTATGTAATTACTTTATATTTATTTCTAACGGGTGCAGCGGAGCGCACGGGTACGGCTAGTAAATAAATAAATAAATAAATAGTGGAAATTACAATAAATCACAGTAAAAACAAAATTATTTACACTGGCTACTTGCTTCACGGGCCTCACATTAAGAGAGACTTTACACATTTTAATTGTTGTTTAAAATGAAACATTTCTCCCTCTTTCTGATGAAAAGTATTTTATTCTTTCCTATTGAATTGCTGGCTACCATATCCTTCTAGTATAGCACTGATATCCAAGCACCTAGCTTTGTTTTGTTTTGGCATATTCACTGAACAGCAGACCTGAAGTGTGTACGTCGCACTATATTCTATATGCATATACCTATACTATTGCTTATTGTTCGTAGCCTCTAGTAACGAAGCGCAGGACTCGGTTATCAATGACTTTTAATGTCCAACCATCATATTCATACGGTATGCATAATAAACCAAAAATCATATATGGTACGCATATTACGGTGAAATATTTCATTTAAACTTATAAACTAAATAAATCATTATGCGCTTCTTTGAGAATATGAAAATAGTACATTATGCAACAAGCCTATAATGAAGGTAATTAAGAAGTGAGTATGGATATTTATGAAAACGAGTGAGTATGGATATTTTCATACGAGCTTCTTAATTACCATTATAGGCGAGTTTCATACGACTTTTTATGCTCGACCATATTTCTAACGTTATATTATGAATTTTATTGTATCTGACCTGGAGCAATGTCCCGTATATTGTGAGATGTGCGCAGACGCGAAAGTATTGATTTTTTCCGAGGAACAGATGTGCACATTGACCTTGCTAGGCCATAAGAACCTACAGAGATAACATTGAAATAAAATTAGACATTGAAAAACGAGATGACAAATTGAATTTATTTGAACATTATTTACAATTAACGCTAATTATTATAGTAACAGAACATAACCTTCTGCTACAGTATTGGATTTCCAGCCTCCGTGACTTTTCGCTAATTCTCTTTCGATTGCATATCCGAGAATAATCGATACTTGCGGTTTGATAACGGTAGAAATCTGACCTGTCATTGGCTGAACAGTTGTAACCTGAGTCGTCATTGGCTGAAAGTCCTGACCTTTAATGAGTAGGTGTACTTTAATGATATGCATTAAAGGACTGCTACCAGGTGTATAATTACTACATTTCGGCATGGTCGAGCATAAATATTTTTAATAATATTGTTTGTATAATAGATACCTTTAATACCGATCGGGTTGTGCAACACACTGTTCTTCAGTTAGTTCTCAAACAAAATCTCAACAACGTAAGTACGTTCCCCATGTTCAAATATCAACAACGCAAGTAGGTGCCAAGGCTGATGTTAATCGATCATGTAGAACAATAGTGGCAGTGTTAAAATATCAACAACGGGGATGAGATAGTTGTTATTGCATATAACACCACTTATAATAATCGATCATGACCTGTGGCTACAGGTACGTTAAAATATAAATACCGATCATAAGTTTCAGTGATAAGCAGAGTAGTAGCAGTGGAAGTACAGGACAGCCGTGGCTTCATATAGACCCTACATTAAAATATACTGTAAATACTTATCATAAGTTTAGTGATTAGTAGAGTAGTGACAGTGGAAGTACAGGACACGTTTGTTACAAATTTTTACCAAAGAGAAATAAAATTATTCGACGCAGCATGTCCTCCAAGCACAAAACATGTTTAACCTATCTACTACAGTAGACAGTCATTGACAGTCCTAAGTGTGCATAAAATGGGGAGGTATTTTTTTCTGGCTTTGTATAGCGTGGGGAACCAATTGCAGTACACAAATGAAATCAACCTAGAAGCAACTCGGGTATAGTTCTGTGACGAACTGAGAACCGATTCACAGATTTGGGAACCAATTTCAGTACGCCCGTGCAACATCAGATGTATTTAAAATTTTTGCCATCTTTGTCTGCAACATTCGATTTTAAATTTTAATGGTCTCTCGAAAGTGTACATTGTGTTATAGGTCTTTCTATGTTATTTGTCTGTGGTGGAATATATTGGTATAATAACGAGAGAAAAGCTTGGGAACCCTGAGAAAACTTTCAAAATCTTCCATTTGTCCACCACAAACTCAACTCCACCATCAATGTCAAATTGTCAGTTCCTTCTCTTCTATGGATCTAGATAATAAAAAGGGCAGTATTTTTTTCGAAATTTTTGTTTTCGTATCACAGTGACACCCATCAAATACTAAAAGTACCAAATAATTTTGCTGGTAATTTTTTTTGAACGAGTGGGAACATTCAGCACGTCATATACCTAAAAATGACGATTTTTTATGTGCTCTTCCAAGATTTAAAAATTAATTGAATTTACAATATTATTATGGCATAAAACAATGAAGTGAAGCTAAGAATATACGTACTAATAGATGTAAGTGTTCAGAAAAAAATCATAGCCCTCTTGCAGCAAAAGTTTAAATCCTAATTCCTATGACATGATATTTCAGTGTGGTCTTAAACATCTGACCGTAACTGTAGATTTACAACTGTTAGAATATTTTCTCAGAATAAAGATCTGAAATGTGTATCGTGAGGAGATTCTGGCAGTATTTTTAAGAATGAGAAATTCGGATATATCGACTACTAAATTATTTAGCGTTGATGGAAAAATAGTATTTGATATGTTGTCGATGAGTCGCCTGTTATTTCCATAGATTCTGAAATAGCTACTGTTTGGTCACAATAGAATAACACTCGTAGATATTTGGCAAGGTGTTTCCTTCAAAATTGCTATCCTCAATGGTCTCACAGTCACTATGCTGACCATTGCCAAGTATTGTGGTTCCAAACCGAGTACGATAGATTATACATAGCGATGAAAACCTCAGCATGGCATCCTCTAGGAAGGAAGTAAACGAAACACAGACCTTAGGTTCTTTTTATAATGCCCACAATTTTAATGTCCATTTATTATGTCCAGTACATAAAAGTCCATTACACTATGTCCATAAATATGTGTCCTATGAAGTATATGTCCACTTTATTTTAGTCCAATTACACAAATTTTATGTCCATATTTTTACGTCCACTACACGATTTTACAATACATTATGTCCATCTACAAATTTACTTCAATTCCCTACTCAATCTCTTCTTCCTTTCATCTTCATACAGCTTCAGATGATAACTAATAGTTTTGAAGTAAGTTCTGATGTGCCCTTCTTCGTTGTAGTGGTTGTAATTCCGAACAATCTCTTCTATTCTACTTAAATTTTGTAGGTACGTTTTTTTAATAGGGTGTCGTACATTCAAATGCCTGCCAAGAAATTGGATTATTATAATTTCATTATTCCTTTGGTTTTTCTTGATAAATTCCATGAATTTCCAGACCGGCCCGTGATGTGTGACGATGTGTTTCTGAAAGCGGTTGTGCCAGCACTCGACTATGTTAGCTGTTCGATGTTGTCCTGCCAGAACCTGATTGTAAGTGTGCCATATTTCAGATGCGAATCTAGGTGGCATTGCTCTTCTTGTTCCTCGAGCAGGTGTTCCTCAGATGTAAGTTCTTTCCATGTACAATGCTAAATCCATTATATCAGACTCAATATTATCTGTAAGGCTATCAAAAACAGCCTGAATATCTTCCAGTGGTACAAAAGGAATTGACTTAAATAAAAGTGGACATAACAGTCATGGACCCCAAAAAAATGGACGCACATAAAATGTGGACATAAATGAAAGTGGACAAAAATATTAGAGGATCTAAGTCATATGGACATGGTTTCAATGGACTTAACGTTTTGGAAGCAAGTAAACGTGTGTTCCCGGTATCGTAAATATATTAATAATTAATAATAATTTATTTATTTAATCTGGCAGAGATAAGGCCAGTAGGCCTTCTCTTCCGCCCAGCCAGACTCTAATTCTAATTGAATACAATTGCTTACATAGTTATTACATTAATATCTAGACCATAAAACAACATGAAAGTAAATAATGAAAGTTGCATAAGTAATGTTAGTGTGACAATAATAATAATGAACATTGGTAAGAAATAGTTATAATAATAATAATAATAATAATAATAATAATATGATAATAATAATAATAATAATAATGAGATAATTTAGATATTTATCTGTGATATATATAACCATTATATATTGAGAAACCTGAAACATCTATTATTGTTAACGAGAATTGTTAGAAAAAATATTTCGTTAGCCTATTCTTAAATTGATTTGATGCCTGACAGTCCCTGACATTATTCGGTAGGGAATTCCAAAGTCGAGGAACAGCCACAGTGAAAGAAGATGAATATGAGGATGTTCGGTGGGAGGGAATGGATAATATTGAGGAGTGTTGTGATCGTGTGTCTAGGTTATGATGGGTGGATAAATTTTGAAAACGAGACGCAAGATAGACAGGAGTGGAGAAATGTAATGTGTGAAAGAGAAGGGAAAGACAGTGGATTTTCCTACGATCTTCTTGACGGAGCCAGGACAACATTTCGAGGGATGGTGTTACGTGATCAGCCCGGCGAATATTGCAGACGAAACGGACGCACATATTATGAACACGTTGTAGTCTCTGCGCCGAAGTAACGCTTAGGTCAGTAAGCAGAATATCACAGTAATCGAAGTGGGGCATCACGAGTGTTTGCACTAACATTTTTTTCATGGAAAAGGGTAGAAAATTCTTCAATCGCCTAAACGAGTGGATTAATGAGAATACTTTTTTGCAGGTTTCTGCAACTTGAATGTTCCAATTTAAACTTTTATCCATATAAATACCTAGATTCTTTACTGATTCACTGAACGGAATTTCGGTGCCATATATTTAAATCGGGGACAAATTTGGTATGGTAATGGTACTTAACAAACGTGAATGGCCCACAATGACTGACTGTGATTTTTCTGGATTTAGTTTAAGTCGGAATTTCCGTGTCCTTGTCCAGATTGAGTCCAGATCGTCATTAATTTTAGTTATTGCATCATTTATTTCGTCAGTATGGGATTTTATGTATATTTCAAGGTCGTGTGCATAGAGATGGCGTCGGCAGTATTTTAGAGATTCTGATATGTCGTTGATATAAATTGATATATGGCACGTAAAGTAGCTCTGTTCGTAATAGTGTGTTGGAGGGAAAACTAATTGCCTGTTTGTCACCTATATTGAATTTCGACGAAGAATAACCACTGCAGTTGAAGTCACTTTGAAATTATTCGTAGTATATGTTCCGTTCTCGTTCCTGCATGAATATTATTAGTCCTGTTGGTTGTTCCAGCACATGAACTCTGGACATGTATTGCAAGGATGGAAACTATTGTAAAAGACCCTCCTTCGCTTGATGTGGACATTCATGTCGGTGGTTCTAGTTCAGTCGCTCGGTTCACTGACTCTCTTGCACGTTCGATAAACGTGAAGTCACCCTGGTTATCGCATGAAACACGCCTCCACCCACTGTGCGTTACTCTGACAGGTAGACTATTGTTTCCATCGTAATCCTTTGTTATAATTTACAAATCTGGAAGTGGCTACTCCTGGTCATGAAGTTACTATAAACAGTTCAATAAGGGTCAGCTGCTTTAGAATCTGAAATTTTATTTAGCATATTGTAAACCCTAATATGTAACACATTTATCGAGGCAATAATAATAACAATAATAATAAAAATAATAATAATAATAATAATAATAATAATAATAATAATAATGATTTATTTTAGCTGCCGAAGTTAATGCCGTAAGGCCTTCTCTTCCACTCAACCAGCAAAAATATACATACATACTCTATGAACTTATAAGCTACAAAGAATACAAGCAGTCACTACTCAAAAGAATTTGTAATAATATTCTAAATTTTAAAAAATAAAATATTTCAAGACTAATGCGATACTCATAAAAGTTCTACAAAACAAAATCATAATTTAGTTTAACCTTACGTTAGATAAACCAATTCAAAGGTTTGTCTGAATTAGATGGCCATTTTCTTATACAACAAATTTCCTCAAGAAATACACACTTTCAATTTTAATTTATATGATGTGAAGTGGAATGATATGATATGATATGATATGATATGATATGATATGATATGATATGATATGATATGATATGATATGATATATGATATGATATATGATATGAGGATGATATGATATGATATGATATGATATGATATGATATGATATATGATATGATATATGATATGATATATGATATGATATGATATATGATATGATATATGATATGATATGATATGATATATGATATGATATGATATGATATATGATATGATATGATATATGATATGATATATGATATGATATGATATGATATATGATATGATATGATATGATATGATATGATATGATATGATATGATATGATATGATATGATATGATATGATATGATATTATATGATATGATATGATATGATATGATATGATATGATATGATATGATATGATTTGATATGATATGATATATGATATGATATATGATATGATATGATATGATATATGATATATGATATGATATGATATGATATGATATGATATGATATGATATGATATGATATGATATGATATGATATGATATGATATACAGAGTGTTTAAAAATACGGGGCATAATTTCAGGTATGTATTTCCCACCTGTAGACAATCAAAATAGTTCATTACAACATGTGTCCGGAAATGCTTCATTTCCGAGTTATGGCCTTCACAACATTGAAATTCACAGGAACGTTTTTCTTTCCGCAGGTCGTTGTCATTACAGAAGATGTTCAAAATTTCCACCTCCTGCTTGAATACAGACCTCACATCGATGTCTCATTGACCTGCGAACACGATCCCAAACTCCAGGAGTATTGCGTATGTCCTCAGAACAAGCCACAATTCGATTCCGAAGGGATTCCAAATCACGCACCGGATACGAATAAACCAATGATTTTAAATGGCCTCACAAGTAGAAATCAAGAGGGTTCAGATCAGGTGAGCGTGGAGGCCAAGCAATTGGGTCACCTCTACCTATCCATCGATCAGGAAACCTTCGATCCAAGTACCGGCGAGCCGTACGACTGAAGTGTGCAGGAGCGCCATCATGCAAGAAGTGAATGTGTTGACGATTGATCAGTGGAGTGTCTTCTGAAACTTGAGGTATGATGTTTTCCAGGAAGTTTGTGTACGCCTGCCCCGTAAGTCTGTTTACAAGTACATGGGGTCCAACTAATCGATCACCAATGATACCGGCCCCCATGTTGAGGGAGAACCGCACCTGGTGATGAGTTGGAACAGTTGCACGTGGGTTTTCATACGCCCATACATGCTTATTGAGGAAATTTGTTATGCCATTTCGTGTGAACTGTGCTTCATCTGTAAATAATACTAGGGCAGGAAAGTTCGGTTTTACACCACACTGCTGCAAGAACCACTGACAGAACCTAACTCGTGCAGGGTAATCTGCTGGTGACAGGGCCTGTACACGTTGCAAATGATAAAGATACAATTAATACTTTTTCAACAGTCTCCAGACAGTCGTATGAGGAACATTGACTTGGAACTCTATCCTTCGTGTGCTGATAGAAGGAGTCATGTTCACAGCCTCCAGAATCTCCTCCTGTACTTCTGGAGTTGTAGATCTTGGTCGTCCCCTTCCCAAACCAGGAGAGTTAAATTTTCCATACTCGCACAGACGGTAATGGAGACGTACAAATGTCTTGCGATCTGGACATTGTCGCTCGGAATGAAGTGTCAGAGTGCCCTCTAATGTCTCCTTTGACGGCAACGACCTGCGGAAAGGAAAACATTCCGATGAAGTTCAATGTTGTGAAGGCCATAACTCGGAAATAAAGCATTTCCGGACACATGTTGTAATGAATTATTTTGATTGTCTTCATGTGGGAAATACATACTTGAAATTATGCCCCGTATTTTGAAACACCCTGTATATGATATGATATGATATGATATGATATGATATGATATGATATGATATGATATATGATATGATATGATATGATATGATATGATATGATATGATATGATATGATATGATATGATATGATATATGATATGAGACAGAAACATGGGCATTATGGCGAAGTGAAGAGAAACGAATAGATGCATTTGAAATGGGGATATGGATGAGAATGGAGCGTGTGAAGCGGATAAACAGAGTAAGAAATGAAGTTGTATTGGAAAAAGTGGGTGAATGAAAAGTGATGCTGAAAGTGATCAGAAAGAGAAAAGGGAATTGGTTGGGTCACTGGCTGAGAAGAAACTGCCTACTGAAAGATGCACTGGAAGGAATGGTGAACGGGGAAGAGTTCGGGGCAGAAGAAAATATCAGATGATAGACGACATTAAGATATGTGGATCATATGCGGAGACAAAGAGGAAGGCAGAAATATGAAAGACTGGAGAGAGTTGGGTTTACAGTGAAAGATCTGCCCTTGGGCAGAACACTATGAATGAATATGATATGAAATGATATGATATATGATATATGATATGATATATGATATGATATGATTATGATATGATATATGATATATGATATGATATGATATATGATATGATATGATATGATATGATATGATATGATATGATATGATATGATATGATATGATATGATATGATATGATATATGATATATATATATGATATATGATATGATATATGATATGGTATATGATATGATATGATATGTTATGATATGATATATATGATATGATATGATATGATATGATATGATATGATATGATATGATATGATATATGATATATGATATGATATATTTCATGTCATAATTACATTCATGTAAAGTGGACCTCACAATTTTGTATCCGGTACCGCTATTACATTCATTACAGATACACTTTTTTTTGTAGGCGCTCTTACGATTTAGATTCATACGCCGTACTAATACATTCTCTGATTACATTATCCTTCTCATTCTCTTACACTCATTCACTATTTACTACAATCTCTCGCTTTTGTTCCGATCTAAATTCTTTCATCCCCCCCCCTTTAGTGTCTAATGATTTCATTCCAAATTGACACCTTTACATTAATTATTCATTACTTGATTTCCAATTCACTTATATCGAATACTCTCTGTTTCTAATAGTAATAATAATAATAAACCGTGGCGCTACAGCCCGTGAAGGGCCTAGACCGACCAGCCGGCTGCTGGCCTCACGCCCACATACCGAAGCAGAGGTGGACGATCATCCAACCAGAATGTAGGTATCGTGTGGTTAGCACGATGATCCCCCAGCCTTTACAGCTGGTATTCGCAACCGGATTTCTCTACCTATCGTAGCTCCCCAAGTGCAACACGATGCTGGGTGGGCACCGGTCCCATACACTGGCCGAGATTTCATGTTTCTAATAGTACTTGTTACTAAACCTTACTATACCATTACCCATTATGTTCGTTATTGTGTCTGTTTCTTGTGTACATTCCATTTACTGATCTCACTTATTTTCAGAGCATGCTTCTCATCTACTTTCATTCTCCCTTCCGTCTCAGTGAACTTCCTACTATACTCCTCCAATTTATAATTTATTGTACTTACTGCATCCTAAACTGTCTCTGGACTAGAAACATCCACTTGAGACATTTCTGTAACAAACTCGTCTCCTTTTTCCTTCTCTTCAGTTCTCCCCGTTTCAGCCCTTGCTCTCACATAAACACTTTCACTTCCCTCTCGGCACTGATCCTCCTTAGCCCTAAGCTGATTAATTCACTTCCCAAAGCACTTAAATTTTTACTCGTGACGCTTGACTTCATTGCACTTGTAATTAAGCTCCTCTTATCTGTTTTCTTCCTATATGTTTGCTTCGCATCTGTTGTTGATCTCCACACATTCCTCATCGAGTCGTTTTTCATTTCCAAGTTTTGTCTCGTTTCTCTCGGTACTGCGATGATTTCGCTCCCTTGTCCATACTTCTCTGGTCAATGATCTTGTTATGACAGCTACTATTCATCGCCATTGATAGTTGAAGAAATTCTCCGTCACCTGTAACACATATACTGTCCCAGTTCGAATTCTACTCCCCTCTTGACCACTGTTTAACCAGGCCGGTCAGTACTAATACACGCAAATGATTTCCCACCGTTTCATTACTTTCCAGGTTATGCGATAACAACGGCTTCTTCATTTTATTTTCCTGTTGACCACTCTCTTATTCTCTTATTTCAAATTCTGCGCACCGCTACTCCAATCTATTTGGCTTCTCGTTTTCAAAATTTATCCGCATATCATCAGCTAAGTACCAGGCCTCATCATAACAATTTACTCATTATACCTTACCACAAGACATCTTTATATTCTTCATCTTATACAGTTTCAGTTGCTAGAGACTGGAACTCGCTTCCCAGTGATGTAAGGGGTTGTTGGACAATAACTTCATTTAGGTCAAAATTACATAAATTCTTATTTAACATATTAATTATTGGTTAATATTTGTTACTTATAACGAAGCTAACATCTGTCCATTTTGTTATTACCATTAATTTCTCTAAATAGAATGGAAAATTTCAGGATTTTAATATTGTCATTATATCAATATATTTTAGATTTGTATCTTACTCCCTATAACATAGTTCCAGTAAACTTTTATTAAATTAATTCTTATCATTTTAACCAACTAACTATCTCAACTTAATTATACTTCTTTACATATTACATATAGACTGAATTGAATTACATTAGCTTATAAATTAAGTTATTATATTTTCTTATAGGTTTTATCTCAGTTGAAATAAACATGTACTAGTCTTTAAAACTTAACTGAAGAATATTGCTGGAGAATTTTTTAAGTATATTGTAAATATTCATAATTTAAATATGTATGTAACTATTGTATTGATTAAGGTTGGTTAAGTGGAAGAGACGGCCTTATGGCCTTAATTCTGCCAGCGAAAAAATATTCTATTCTATTCTATTCTATTCTTCTTCCTCATGATTGTATTTCTGTCATTTATTCCGTTCTTTTCTGGCGACTTCGTGTCGATTTCTTAGGATCTCCTCTGTTCTTTTTCCTATGGTTCCCGTTTTTTGTGTTTAGCCCGAATATTGGGTGGTCTTCATTTACCTTACAGAAATCTAATTCATAGAATTTCTCATTGATTTTTAATTTATCTTCATATAATTTAGCAAAGTGTCCATTCGCTCTTGCCGCCTTCCTGAACGGGAGTAGTAGTTTCCTTTTGGGCGGCCATCTATGGTCAAGAACAGCGAAAGACTGACAACAATGGAACCTCATCACAAAGTGACTTGCAAACCAAACAGTGACTAGTGAACAATGGACCCATCAGTGTTAACCCACACAACATCTTGAAACTATTACATTACAAAAGTGACCATCATTCCCTGAGGGCTAACCAGGAACTGCTTGACAAGCCACCCTGCATAGTCAGGAGGCCCTTGCCCTTCACGGGATTTCGTGGCTAATTCTTAATTCTTAATTTACATCTAATCTCGTAGCTCAGGTCTTTTTCAATCTTTATTCCTGTTCCCCACACTCTATTTACGTTCCTTAAAATTTCTTATTTGGTTATTATTACACAGTGGATGAGGGATGACTTAAGGAAAAGTGAAGTTGTTTCGTATCGGAGTATATGGCACGTGCCGCGCCGTCCATCTTTTGTGTACCTGGCGAGTACAGCAACGTACAGAACGAAGGAACCCCGGTCCGTTCATAGTAATATTGCAACGCAATGTGTGCAGTTGTGTTATCCTGATTAAGTATTTAGTATGCGTAGGATAACGTAGTGCTGATCCATTCATAATGTCGAAGGCAAAACGTTCAATTCGCTCAGAGATACGAAGTGCAATAATTAAGAAATATGGGAGTGACATTATAGTACGTCCGCTCAAATGAGAGCCACTTGCACCTACCTACCTTGAGCGGGAGGCGTCATGTGTTTCAGTCTTGACGCTCGTAGCTGGTGTTGATACGCCAGCGCCGTTGACAGATCTAAGTTGGTGCTCCGAGAACAGATTCATATAGTATTCGGTTTCAGACGAGCCCGCAAATATAAAGATTAGATTTTAGATTAGATTTATTTATTTAACCTGGTAGAGATAAGGCCGTCAGGCCTTCTCTGCCCTCTCTACCAGGGATTACAACTATAACATGAACAATAAGATTACAATTAATATTAAATTTACAATTACAATTACAATAAAAATTAAAGTACGACAAGAATACCTGATTAATGAAAGCTAGACATTTTATCATAGAAGTTAAGAACAAAGAATATTTTTGTATTTACAAAATTACAAATTAAACCTACAATAACAAAATTCTATAGTGATGAAATTACCGGATATTGAGATATTTTGTGGTAGATTAAAAGAACTATTTACAAGAAACCATGTCTGAACGAGTCTCAATTACTGACCAAGTGCCTAGTAAGTTTGCGTTTGAATTGAATTTTATTTCGACAGTCCCTGATGCTAGCAGGTAACGAATTCCAGAGTCTTGGTAGGGCTATTGTGAAAGAGGATGAGTATGAGGAGGTGCGATGGGATGGTATTGTTAGTATTGTTTCATGACGAGAGCGTGTGTTCAGATTGTGGTGGGAAGAAAGGTAAGTGAAGCGAGACGACAGGTACGAAGGAATAGAAGAGTTCAAGATTTCGAAGAGAAAGAGAAGTGAATGTAAATTTCTTTTCTTATCTAGTTTAAGCCAATCTATTGCTTCCAGGGATGGGGTAATATGATCATATTTACGAACATTGCTTACAAAACGTACACACAAATTATGAGCACGTTGAAGTTTCATTTTGTTGTCGCTGGAAAGGTCAGTCAGTAAAATGTCAGCATAGTCAAAATGGGGAAATACAAGGGTCTGCACAAGGGACTTTTTTAAGCAAGAGGAAGATGAACATTTATCCTTTTTAGCACATGAATAATAGAATATACTTTTCTGCAGGTTTCTGTGATTTGCATGTCCCAGTTGAGATTATTATCCATGTGAATGCCAAGATTTTTACCGAAGAACTGAAAGGGATATGCATTGTACTTACTTTAACGGGGAAATGTCGAGGTGTTTTACAGCGTCGGTTTGCCGTTTGTGTCCTAATATGATTGCTTGTGTCTTTCCAGGATTGATATTAAGATGGAATTTCTTTGTCCATGTCACAATCGAGTCAATGTCTTTGTTCAATTTATCTATAGCGTCATTTATTCGATCTAAGCGGGAAGAGATGTAGCATTGAAGGTCGTCAGCATACAAGTGATAGTTACAATGCCTTACATGAGATGTAATATCACTGACATATATCGTGAACAACAATGGTCCGAGTACCGAACCCTGTGGTATACCTGATGTTATGTTAAACCAGGAAGAGCTTCGATTCCCGGATACAACACATTGTTGTCTTTCCCGTAAGTAGGATTCGAACCAACTCACAGCAGTCTCTGACAAATGCAGATTTCTCAATTTATGGGTGAGCAGGTCGAAATTTACAGAGTTGAAAGCTTTGCTAAGGTCAAATATAATGTAGTTAGCTCAGAACAAGGCAGAGGACAGTAAATGTGTATTGTGGCTTTTGTGTTCCATATAATATACAGTACTTGTAAATCAAAAATAAAATAGCTCCAACGTCAAATAAACTTCTCAATGCAATTGCGTAATAAAACACAAGCTACCCTATATGAGTTTTAGTATCAAAGAAATACTTTAATGGAACTATTACATTCAATGGGGTTTAAATATAAAATTCATGGATCTCAACCAGCAGCAATGGAATCATTACGAATACGGATGTGGCGTTCCTCGTATTTACGGAATATGGAATATTATGGACAACTGGGTTATGAAGAAGTATACTTAGACGAAACATGTTATGATACTCATGACAGAGTAAAGTGTCGTTGGTCGGATGGATCAAGTTATTGTGATGACAATTTTTCTTCAGGTAAAGGACAACGAATTGTAATTTTACAAGCGAGGGGAAGAAATGGTTTCATTCCAGGAGCATTATTCGTTACCCACCAAAGTATGTGTGATGCCCCGGCTGATTATCGTGGGACTATGAATTCTAAAATCTTTGAAGAATGGTTTGAGCAATGTTTGCTAAAACGGTTGGAAGAATCGTCTGCCATGGTTATGGTTAATGCCCCATACCATTCCCGTATTGTGAATCCTGTACCTACCACTAGATCAACAGTAGATGTCACTAAAACGTGAAAATAACATGCCTTTGCTCACGCCAGTCCCAATAACAAAGTTACGTCTGCTAAAAGAGATAAAACGCAGCCATTACAGAAAAAAGATGTAATTGACGAACTATCATCAAAGTACGGCCATGTTGTACTACGACTGCCCCCTACCATTGCCATAGAATTAGTTTGATCGGAACTGAAGAGAAATGTCTGGTCAGAAAATGGATTGGGAAACAAATCTATTCAAGAAGTACGGGATTTAATAGTAAATATAATGGATGACATTAATAATAAATAGTATTGGGTAAAGTATATCGAACATGTAAAGACAAAATAAAGTGATTATCGCTCCTTAAAAACTAGCTTGGAATCTTGTGTAATTGATTTAAATAGTGACTCAACGGACTCTGAATAGGAGGTGTTCGTGTTTTATTTCTGTATTTACAAGACGCACACGAAGGTTCACTTCGGTCTTTAGAAGGGGGAGATGGCAACGCAGCGTTGTTTACATGGAACCTGCTCGGAGTCGCGTGCTTACTTGCTCCCTGCGGTAAGTGTGTTCAATCGCACTTTCCAAGTGGCTCTCATTTGAGCGGACATACTATATATGTATTAACGAAGACAATATCGTGTGTAATGTATGTAAAATTTAAATAAAAACCAGAACAACTCAGGCTATAGAGGAACATTGCGACAGTACATGACTCAGGAAATGCGTTGACATGAAATCTGAGGAACCATCATCATCATCATCATATAGTTGTGCGGGTCTAAACGAAATGTTTTGCAAAGACATGTGCAACATGATACTCTGAGGAGCATTTTTTCAAAACTCGATAGATGCAAAATTGCACGAAATTGAATTATACCCTACATCATGTCACTACAATTTCGTTACTCTGCATCCAACTGTGAAGTCAGATTTTTATAAAGCGAACATGCAGCGTGTAGAGGATGTTAAACTTCATAAGTTTTTTCAAAACTCGATAAATGATTTAATTTAAATAAAACATACTGATAAAAATGCAGCGTGAACACGTAGGCCTAGATGTTATACTGCGCAAGCACTTTCCAGGAACACGTGCGCTGTCTGGGATAGCATTTTTATATATATATATATATATATATATATATATATATATATATATATATATATATATATAGTTCATTGTTGTACCAGGAGCAATCAAGATTAATTTTGTTTACTTATTGTAGCTTACTTTAAATTGTTTTAAAGAGATGTAACATCCGTATTATACTAAATGTCTGGATCAGAAGATGTCACAAATCACAGCATTGCATGGTGGCCGAAAATGTAGATTGAAGACAAAGAAGCAAAGGAAAGAATTTAGAATAAAGAATTAAAAACCTCAAATTATTTCCTCACATGGACTTCTAGATAGAAAAGGTAAATAAAAATGCTAAAGGAAAGAAGGTGTTTCAAGCTGTAGATTTAACCTATGAAGATATCAGTAATTTAATCACAGAGTAATGGCTCTTAACCAAATTGATCAAAATAAATTTGTTCTACATTATATGAACATTTCATCGCCAAAAGGTAGAGTAGTGAAAATGCTTAATGTAGGCTCTCAAGTGAGAGATTTAAAGTTCAGATCACATATGGTTATTCGCTCTAAGCTCCAATTCAAAATGACTAACCAACGTGTCATATGTTACAAAAAATCTCAAAGACAGTCACTGTATCAGTAAGCAGTACATACTTTGGGGACAGGATAGAGATACAAGTGCTAAAGAAGAAACTAGATATCTACAAAATCATGAAAGAATCTCCAGTGATGCCGAAGAAGAACATAGGGTCATTCCATAATAAATCAACAAGGCGCTCAACCCGACCGACTCAGATTTCTTTCAAAATTTGAGGGTTTGTTTTACCTGCCGCGCTAACTAAAACTGCCGAGTTTCATATGTCCTGTGCTTTTCGTTTTCTGTCAGTGGCGTTTCAAACATGAAGAAAAATCATATTTTTGTAAGCACGCCGCTTCAAATAAAATTATATATCTTAACAACGCCTCCAGAGAAATTTACAAAAATTGGGTGATACATTCTTAATATGTGATAGTTTTTATTGCTTATATTGTTTTCTGCATGTATTCAATTATACTAAAAAAAAAACATGGTGAAACAATTTTCATATTGTGACAGCGACGTGAGATTCGAACTCAAGACCAGCGTCCCGCAAGAAAGCAGATCGCGCGGAGCACGGAGGAATGGCGCGCGGCGGAGAGGGGAAAGGGCCCACGCGACGAGGGGAGAGTGCACGCGCAACTGCTGCATGCGGAGTAAGGGGAAATGGACCTTCCCGACCCTTCCAGAAGTGCGTCGAAGTGGAGATATCCAGATAATTCTCTACACACCTGTAGAAATTTCTCGCAACTATGATTTTGCTATAAAAGAAGAAGCGCCAGCGAACTCGAGAGTTTTCAGTTATTCAGTCAGTGAGTAAGCCAGAGCAAGCAAGCCAGTCAAGCAAACCGGAGTTGGACTCGAGTGTGCGTCCGCATCTGCGTCAGCATCCGAAGGCCTGAGTTCGAGTGCAGTGGACCGCAGTTGGAGGGACCTGAGTTCGAGTGCAGTGGACCGCAGTTGGAGGGACCCGAGTTCGAGTACAGTGAACTGTCTCTGAAGGTCTGTGGTTCGAGATACTGTGAACTCGAGTGACTGAGATAGAAGAACTGTGAACTGAGAACTGATAGTTCTGATTTGTAAATAGTGCTTTGTAAATATTAGTTAAGATTAACAGTTCATTGTTGTTCGTACTAGTCCAAGTAAATTGTCATTGTCGTCGGTGGAGTTTTATAACGAATACTGTGTTGAGTGAAAATCCAATTGTTGACGAGAGCGTTTAAGGTGAATTGTAGAAAGGAATTATTGTTGGAAGAATAAAATTTCATTGTTGTGAGTTAAATAAATTTACAATATATTCATATTTAAAAATGCAGGGGTTCTGTTTTAAGGAAAAAAATATATAGTACGCCTCAATTAGTGATATAGTGAACTGGTAAGTTTCAACTTGGAATCATCATATGTTACAAAGATAAAAATTA
>JAJSOF020000039.1:25906586-25930530 GCA_025594305.2 Periplaneta americana
GTCATCATTATCTCGAAGCATCTGTATTGACGTATAATTAGACATTATATCAATATTGTAAAGATTCCACAAGATACTTACTAAAATTCATTAATTAAACTATGAGGTCATTGTAAGTTGAAGCATGTGTATTAGCGTATAACTGGACATTATATCAATATTGTTGAGATTGTACAATGTATTGTTAGTTAAATTGATTAATTTAAATATGAAGGCCTTTGTTACGTCGAAGCATGTGTATTCAAGTATAACTGGATATTATATCAATATTATAGATTTTCTACAAGATTTCTACTACGTAAAAATTAATTTTTGTTCCTACAGAATGTATGCAACAATTTATATTAGAGGATCCGGTGCTGTGAATTGAACTTCGGCGTAGTTCAATGGTTAGAGCCCTTGGTACGTAGAACCAAGGACCCGGGTTCGATCCCCGGCGCTGGAGCGAATTTTTCTCCTTTAATATCAATTGTTTCCATTACAGATATAGTCTGTGGGACCAAGAATTAACTTTACCTAGATTTTTCGCTCAACAATGCATATCCCTATGGAATCTCGGCTTCCAAGTTACTCAATTGAGTGCGCTCCTTGTATAATGGCAGTTAACTTAATATAAATATCTACATACATGTCGAACTTGGAGTCAGGCTACAAAGGGGAAAACACTGTAGGAGAGGGATTTGATTCGGTGCTGTGGATTGAACTTCGGCGTAGCTCAATGGTTAGAGCGCTTAGTGTAGAAACAAGGACTCGAGTTCAATCCCCGATGCCGAAGTGAATTTTACTCGTCTAATATCAAAGATATCTACTGTTTAAATTTATATGAAGGTCATTGTTATCTCGAACGACGTGTATTAACGTATAACAGACATTACATCAATATTGTTCAGATTGTACAATATATTTAGTAAAATTGATTAACTTAAGTATCAAGGTCATTGTTATCTCGAAAGATGTGTATTAACGTATAACAGACATTACATCATTATTGTTCAGATAGTACAATATATTCAGTAAAATTGATTAATTTAAGTATCAAGGTCATTGTTATCTCGAACGATGTGTACTCACGTATAACAGGAAATTTCATCAATATTGTTCAGATTGTACAAGATATTTAGTAAAATCGATTAATTTAAATATCAAGGTCATTGTTATCTCGAACGATGTGTATTAACGTATAACAGACATTACATCAATATTGTTCAGATTGTACACGATATTTAGTAAAATCGATTAATTTAAGTATCAAGGTCATTGTTATGTCGAACGATGTGTATTAACGTATAACAGGACATAACATCAATATTGTTCAGATTGTACAAGATATTTAGTAAAATTGATTAATTTAAATATCAAGGTCATTGATATGTCGAACGATGTGTATTCACGTATAACAGGACATTACATCAATATTGTTCATATTGTACAAGATATTTAGTAAAATTGATTAATTTAAGTATCATGGTCATTGTTATCTCGAACGATGTGTATTAACGTATAACAGACATTACATCAATATTGTTCAGATTGTACACGATATTTAGTAAAATTGATTAATTTAAGTATCAAGGTCATTGTTATGTCGAACGATGTGTATTAACGCATAACAGGACATTACATCAATATTGTTCAGATTGTATAAGATATTTAGTAAAATTTATTAATTTAAGTATCAAGGTCATTGTTATGTCGAACGATGTGTATTCACGTATAACAGGACATTACATCAATATTGTTCAGACTGTACAAGATAGTCAGTAAAATTGATTAATTTAAGTATCAAGGTCATTGTTATGTCGAACGATGTGTATTAACGTATAACAGGACATTATATCAATATTGTTCAGACTGTACAAGATATTTAGTAAAATTGATTAATTTATGTATCAAGGTCATTGTTATCTCGAACGATGTGTATTAACGTATAACAGACATTACATCAATATTGTTCAGATTGTACACGATATTTAGTAAAATCGATTAATCTAAGTATCAAGGTCATTATTATGTCGAACGATGTGTATTCACGTATAACAGGACATTACATCAATATTGTTCAGACTGTACAAGATAGTTAGTAAAATTGATTAATTTAAGTATCAAGGTCATTGTTATGTCGAACGATGTGTATTAACGTATAACAGGACATTACATCAATATTGTTCAGACTGTACAAGATATTTAGTAAAATTGATTAATTTAAGTATCATGGTCATTGTTATGTCGAACGATGTGTATTAACGTATAACAGGACACTAGGCTACATCAAATTTTTTCAGATTGTATAAGATATTTAGTTAAATTGATTTATTCTAGTATGAAGGTCATTGTTGAGATTCTGCATGATATTTAGTTCTCTTTCAACGTTGATATACAGATGATTACGTAAAAGTGTAAAAAAATGTACTGATCCCATATTTCTTATATAGAAATGCATTAATATTTTTAAATGAATAAAATTCTATGCTTTGGATCTGTAACATAGTAATATTACAGAGTTTTCTGGATATTTTTGTTTCACTGATCAGCAGTGTGTTATTTTATGACCAAAACTGCAATATAATTACCTTATCTCTAAGATTTTCCCAAGTGAGCACAACATGCTACATTGCATGTTGCTTCTTGGAAGTGTAAATCTTGGTGGCATCTTGCTGTTATATCCGTTCGCGTTAAGTTTTAATTTTGTTCTTACTTGAGAGTTCTATTGAATATTTCATACGAACTTTATTACAGTTCGAGTCGACTTTGAATTAAAGGACGTTGTCATATGTGTACCATAAGAAAGTTGGTAGGAAAGAGGATACATGCAGCGTCTCGTGAAATCGGATTATTCTGTTATTTCGTGGAAGTTTCCTTCCCTTCTCTTAAATTCGTTTGAAAGCAAAACGAAAATAACAGAATATACGTCAGACAACTATGACAGAAAAATAACATGTACAGTTTCCTACAGTAGACAAAATCGTATTTTAGAAAACTTTAGTTACAACTCCGTACTCCTCTATGTAGTGAACCGAATACCATACTTCTCACATGAGCTAGTCAAATACAATTAAGTAAAATAGATGTATGTTTCATAAGATAGTGATTCCCAAACTTTTGAAGCCGCTCCCAACTTTCTGGCGAGACTGTCTTTTGCGACCCCCCCGCTCCCACTTTCGTACCGGTACTTAGCCCATTTCAGGAAATATAAATGCTTGTAAAGTCCAAAATAACGATAGTTTTACTCAACATTGGATACCACCCAAATATCGACCAAGATATAAGTATGCAGTGCAACAATAACACGATATATTAAGTAACATAATTTATATAAATATATATATATATATAATATATATTTCTATTAGTCTGTTTACAATGCCTTTTGACATTTTCTGACAGCCAAATATTAATTTACAGTCACTGATAAATAGAGCCCGGATTCTTATGTAATTGCATATTACATTCCTTTACCTGTAGAACAGCCGTGGCGAGAACGTGACTCACGAGACATTGTGGCTCGCAGTGGTAGCTGTGCATGTCGCTTGCTTCTAACCTCCGCCAACCACCCCTCCCCCCCTCCACTCACTGGAGTCAAACTCCGTTCCATTTGTATTTGTCTCTGATCTGCGAGTGGCATATGTCTCTCTCGAAACCTTGTACGAAAGTTCCAAGTAGGATGGGAGGACGCATTTTTTTGCTGTCAAAATGATGAGAATATTAAATGTATGATTTGTTCACAAGTATTACGAGGAAAACGGATGTATAACACAAAACGGCATTATACTACATGTTACTGATGAAACATTAAAAGTTTAAGTGTTATTGTTGTTATCATCATCATCATCTCTGTACGTCGACCCTTTTTCAGCAGATGTACGAATAATGCGGTTAGCTCTTCAATTTGAACTCACTGATTTACTATGTGATGTCAAATGAAAGCTAGATGCAAGGACTTGACAAATGTTGAACTTTCAAATCTTTTCCAAAAAATAAGTATCAGAAGCTTCGTTCTTTCGCTTGCTCTGTTGAAGCCATGTTCTCTATAACTTACGTTTGTGAAAAAGTATTTTCAACAATTAAAATAGTAAAAACCAAATTTAGATCACGACTGACAGACAAATATCTTCGTGATCAGCTATGACTGTCAGTAAGTGACATAATTCCTGATTTTGAAACTCTGTCGCAGAGACATTCTGAAGACAGTTAATTTTAGGTTGTGATATTGTTGATTTATTGTTCATTTCTTCCTTCGTTACACTTACTAAACAGTAGTTTGTAACCTTATACTCTATAAAATTATATTTTAGTGCTCGACGTAAGGAAAATGAAAATCCGTTAATAAGTCAGACAGTTGCTTCACTTCCCCTTCGAGTGTCTGCCTCCCTCCATGGGTGCTATGCACGTTGCAGGTTACACAGTGGCTCGGCGCACGATTACATTTTCGCCACCGCTGCTGTAGACGACTGAAAATGATAAATGTCGGCGATTTTTCCTTCTGTTATGGTTATAGTTGAGTTTTATTTTACGTACTTTTACATATTCTTAGTAATATTGCATATTTTGCATAATAGTATGTAAATAATGTAACATTTTTGTACATACCTAGGCAATTATTGAGTTTTTAATACTTATTTATTAAATTCGTTTGATTTTTCAGAGTATATTATTGAATTTTTTTTCATATATATTTTGACATATATTTTAACATCCCTGTCACATTATTCCGACTGGAGGGCCTCTTGTTGTTCTCACTTTAGTACACGATGCTGGTAAAGAGAGAGAGCCCGGTACTGACGTCGTTATGTTTTGTTCACAACTATAGAAAATACTTCAATTTCTAAAGCTGGCTTAAGAGAATAGTTTTTTTAATAAAAAACAAATAAAACTAGGGATTCCAACTCTTTGTCTTAAAAACATAGTAGTTCGGATTGCCTCAACTCTATACATTTGCCCTAATGCTTTCTCAGAATCTGGAATGGTCAGGTGCGTCGGTCATTTAACTGTGTTACAAATTGAAAGTAGGCTATTAGTGAGGGTAACAATCGACATCCTGTAGGATCAAAAATTAATCTTTACGTAGATTTTTCGCCCAACAGTGAATATTACTGTGGAATCCCTGCCACCAAGTCACTCAATTGAGTGCGCTCCTTGTATAATGCCAGTTGACTTAATATAGGCTAGATGTAAACATATATGTCGAATTTGTAGTTAGGCCACAAAGGGGAAAAACACTGGAGGAGAGGGATTCTATCCGGTGGAGCCCTTGGTACATAGAACCAAGGATTCGGGTTCGACTCCCGGCGCCGGAGCGAATTTTTTTCCTCTGATATCAATTGTTATCATAATAGATATATATTCTGTAGGACCAAAAATTAATCTTTACGTATTAGCGAGGGGTTTGGATCGGGTGTCAGATAAACCAAAATACCATTATGTGTGCTAAACCATTATTATGCAACGAGCCTATAATGATAGTAATTAAAACGCGAGGATGTTTGTTTATGAAACGAGCGCAAGCGTCTTAATTACCATTATAGGCGAGTGTCATACGACTTTTTATGCTCGACCATATTTCTAACTTGAAATTATTCAGAAATATTCATTTTATTTGTGTCTAACTGAAGAGCGGAACTGACCTTGTGCAATACCTCGTAAATTGTGAGATGTGCGCAGACGTGAAAGTATTGTTTTTTTTTCCGAGAAACAGATCTCCACATTGACCTTGATAGTCTATAACCTACAGAGTAAACTAAATATTAACCATGATATAACATTGAAATTAAATTAGACATTGAAAAACTAGATGACAAATTGAATTTATTTGAATATTATTTACAATTAACGCTAATTATTATAGTAACAGAACATAACCTTCTACGACAATATTGGATTTCCAGCCTCTGTGACGTTTCCCTCGTTGTCTTTCGATTGCATATCCGAGAATAATCGAAAACCAGAACTTTAATGAATAGGTGTACTTTAATGAGGTGCATTAAAGGTGTACTGCCAGGTGTATAATTACTACATTTCGGCATGGTCGAGCATAAAATTATTTTTCTATTAAATCTTAAGGACAAGAAAAAGCCTAAATTATGGCAGAGACAAGTTGTATTTGCAAACTATACAATGAGGTGGAAATGGCAAGTCACTTTCCAGGCTGCATCCTCCCACTTCAACTGACCAGTTAAATTGTGACGATATTTTTGTTGATTTAATGCATTAATAGATAGTGGTTTTAAATTACATATTTTATTAATGCTACATATTCAATTACATATTTCCCCGACATTTACTACATTTTTATGAACATATTTCACACTTTCATATTACATAAAAATCCGGAGCCTACTGATAAATGTATCGCACTGCATGATACCACTCCCCTCTATCTCTCCATAGGTCTTCTCCTAATTGTCTTCCTTCCATACTTTCCAGAATGCCCTTTTTCCATGTTGTCATAGGTCTTCCTCTTTTTCTTCTTCTTCTTGATGGGGTCCAATCATATGCCAACCTTGATAATCTTTCCGTATTCATTCGCATCATATGCCCATATCATATTGGTTTTGTGAAAATATCCTCTACAATATCATTCTTAACTTGCATTTTCTCTCTGATTATATCGTTTCTAATTCATATATCATTTCTGGTAGGCTATTTGAGAGCAGATATCGGAATATGCAAACCTATTTCCACATTCTCTTTGGTTTGTTAGATTGACCTATCTTGCTGAAATTTTCGAACACTTAAACACTTTTAATATTAGTTTACGAGGCCAAGATGTTAGCATATTAATAGACAAGATAAAACCAACGAATTTATACAGAAACTATATTTATGGTCAATATTACTGGAAAAAATAAATTGTATTCATTTTAGTGTATTAAATAACTAAAGGAAAATGTAACTGTGTACGATAGTCAAATACTCAGTTTATTTTTGTGGACATGCAATTAAATTTTCTCAATCTTAAACCTTTTTATATATATTTGTTTTTTCCGGAGAAAACTCAAACATTTACGACAGTCACAAATGGATAGTGAAACAGCTTGTGGAGGGTTATGTTAATAAAAATCTTTGGTCTTATTTTGTTAATCATCTTCAGACCACCCTCACCTGCTTACACGACCCTCCACTTTGGGAACCACTGCTTAATCAGGGTTGTTTCCGATCTCGGATAACGAATTTGAATAGCGTCATGTGCATCAGGAATCACACCGACAGCTGAATTGCGGTGAGAGGTGACAGACCAGTAGTGAGTGATTTCATACTCAGAGTGCACGGTGTGTCACAGTAGCAATGCCCAAGAAAATCGCGCCTTTTTGAGACGGGTACATAATAACTCTTTCCTATGCCAAGTACAATTACGTGGAAAACGCGTGGATTCGTTATTTCCAAGAAAGGCATCTTGTGTGTACCTAATAAGACTGGCAAAGCTCGGATGATGATGATGATGATGATGATAACGGAGTAAATAATCATTCAACACGTTTCTAGGTTCTTTGTGTAATATCTTACTCTTTGTTACTTTAATTCCCAAATAAATAAATAAATTCTGATATTTGTTCGTTAATTTTTCCTCCCAAGTCCTGTAATTTTGTCAATATTCTTCAGATAGTTCTGCTTAGTATGCATTTTATATAGCTATTGGATAGTTTATGAATAAATCATGACGCGTTGACCGTAACTGCTGTAGTACTTTATGTGATAGGTGTACAACCTGCGCCATTATTCAGTAGCTGTTACGTACTGCACCAGACGAACCTGGATCAGATCTCTGACCAGGGAATTTCAGAATTATCTCTGACGCTAAGGGATACGGTATATGTTTCTTGACATCCGTTGTCCAGTATTGTCACAAGCAATGAATGTGTACCTTATTGTTCATGCGACTTAATACATTCTGTTCGTGCAGGATTTGAGCACCAATACTAAGCCATTGGGAATACCGAATGTCAAAACGTTGTAGGCAGTGTGGCAATACCCATATTGAATATAATTCTAGCAACTCAGAATTGGATAAATTTACGCACAGTAAATTTACCTTATGCGAAGAATAAAAAGAATGGTAGCGTAATACTGTCTTAATGTCATTTTAGAAATTAAAATTGTCAGTGTAATATTACCCACTCTATCACTGCTGAACAATAGGCATACCCGTAAACTAATTACACGTACTTTTCACTGATTCATTAATAACATATTTCATTATACAACTTACGAAATATACAAACACACAAAAACATATCCAAATGAAATTCTCAACGCACAACTCAATTCTGAACACACAAACTCTTTTGACTCCACATTACACTACATAAACACACCCCTACAGAAAACAAAACAAAAGGCGCCTAGGCCAGCAAAAACCAGTTCTCATGATAGCCAATAGCAGGCCGAAACATGATAACAAGGTAACATAAAATTTAACACATGAAAGATACATAATACGTTTTCCAGAAACGTATTTCAATTTTTTTCCCCATTCCATTCCTTTCTCTCAGAGGAAGAAATATCCCGTCAGATTGCAAATTTTTTTTTTTTTAATCCTCGACGTTATAGAAGGAGAACTGTATTATATAATTATTTTCTACGTAATTTCAATGTATCAAAACTCCTTTCAAGTTATATTTTTGTAGATTATTCCAGATGTCATAAAAGAAGAACTGATTTTTGTACGAGATTTGAATTTTTAATGTATCTAAATGCTTGTCAATTTAAATTTATTTAGCTTATCCCCGACGTCATAGAAGAAGAACTGTTTTTGTATGACATGTCAAATTTCAATATCAAAATCCTGTCCAGTTACATTTTTTTTTTTTTTTTTAAGAGTTGTGTTTTGTATGAGATTTGAAATTTCTATTTATCAAAACGCATGTGAAGTTGTATGTTTTGGATTATACCAGATGTCATAAAAGAAGAAATAACTATTGTACGAGATTTGAAATTTTAATGTATCTAAACGCTTGTCAATTTAAATTTATTTGTATTATCCCCGAAGTCATAGAAGAACTGTATTTTGTATGACATCAAATTTTCATATCAAAATCCTGTAAGTAACAGTTTTTTTTACATTATCTCCGACGTTATAGAAGAAGAAGTGTGATTTCTACGAGATTTGAAATTGCTATTTATCAAAACGTATATGAAGTTACATTTTTTGTATTATACCAGATGTCATAAAAGAACTGAGTATTGCATCAGATTTGAAATTTTAGTGTATCTAAACGCTTGCCAATTTATTTAGATTATTCCCAAAGTCATAGAAGAGGAACTATATTTTGTATGACATATGAAATTAAAATATCAAAATCCTGTCAAGTTACATTTTTTTTAGATATCCCCGACGTTATAAAAAAACTGTGATTAGTATGATATTTTAAATTTCTATTTATTAAAACGCATATAAACTTGCATTTTTGAATTATACCAGATGTCATAAAAGCACCGAGTATTGCACCTGACTTGAAATTTTATTGTATCAAAAGCTTGCCAATTTAAATTTATTTAGATTATCCCTGATATCATAGAAGAAGAACTGTGATTTGTATGAGATTTGAAAGTGCAACTTATTGAAAATCTCTCAAGATACATTTTTTTATGTTATCCCCGATGTCATAAAAGAAGAACTGAATTTTATACCAGATTTGAAATTTTAATGTATCAAAACGAATGCCAAGTTATGGTTTTTTTTTTAGGTTGCACCCGACGTCATGTATGAATCACGTTTTTTAACGAAATTTACATTTTCAGTATTTGAAAGAGACTGTCATGTTGCATTTCTTAAAATTATCTCCGAGATCATAGATGATGAACTTTGTTTTGTATGAAATTTGGCATTTCAATGTAATTTATCAGAACAACTGCAAGTTACATTTCTTTTTATTATCCCCGGGATCATAAAAAACTGTCTTCTTTTAAGAAATTCGGAATTAAATGTGTCAAAATTACTAGCAAGTTATCATTTTTGATTATCCGCGTCATCATAGAAGAAGAACTATATTTTGCATAGAATTTGGAACTTCAGTTTATCAAAACAACTGTCAAAATGTTTTCAGATTATTCTTCACATCGTACAATAACTTTTTTGTGAATTCTGAAATTTAAATATTTAAAAGTAAATTTCCTCAAATTAATATCCTTTCTTTCGTTTATATTGTTTTAGGAAACGAGAAAAAAATTACTAAAATAATTTTTTTATTTTAAATTATTTTGTTTTCACCAAACTGGGTGATCGAGGGGGTATCTTCTCGAACTTGCATTCTGGAGGCCCTAGTTGAAATGCCAATCTGAGCATTTTTCGCCTGCTTTCAAAACGAATGCAGGATTGGAATTTTCTTTCAATTTTTCCCATTTATTCTGTCAGTTCTCTATGGTATATGTTGTCTTCAGGAGATGGCCCCTGCGTCGAGTTAATTCCTCATCGGGAATGTCTCGTGTGTAATTCAAAGAATTATCCCTCCCCTATGGACAGTGAATAGTAGGATCAATAATAGGGATGAAACAATGATAAAAAAAGTATTCTTTTACAGGTGTGCACAGGGGGCGAATTAATAACCATTATACAGGGTGGAAGGTAACCTTTTAGAATCCTTCACACACATAACAGATCATGTCATTTGGGAACGTTTTGTCAAATAATATTTTCTCATGCGACCAATAGTTTTTGTAATATTTCGAGAAAAAGAATGTAGCAATGTAGCAACATTGTAGACAGTAGCAGTGCATATTTCGCGAGATCATTGCAATGCCGCTCCAGTCATCTACTTCACAAGGGTTTTGAGAGAATGTACACACATATCGTTTTGTAAACAAAAACATCTGTTGAGAATGCAGTCAAATCAAAATTTGTGTAATCGTAACATATTAATTACATGGACTATGTTATTCGTTCATATGTAGATGAAATTATCGGGGATCATCAGTGTGGTTTTAGGCGTAACAAATCAACTATTGACCAGATATTTTGTATTCGACAGATAATGGAGAAAAAATGGGAGTATAAGGGTACAGTGCAGCAGTTATTCATAGATTTCAAAAAGGCATATGACTCGGTTAAGAGAGAAGTTTTATTTGATATTCTTATGGAATTAGGTATTCCCAAGAAACTAGTTCGATTAATTAAAATGTGTCTCAGAGTTCGTATAGGTCAGTTTCTGTCAGATGCGTTTCCAATTCACTGTGGGCTGAAGCAAGGAGATGCACTATCTCCTTCACTTTTTAACTTTGCTCTAGAGAATGCCATTAGGAAAGTCCAAGATAACAGAGAGGGTTTGGAATTGAACGGGTTACATCAGTTGCTTGTCTATGCGGATGACGTGAATATGTTAGGAGAAAATCCACAAACGATTAGGGAAAACACGGGAATTTTACTTTAAGCAAGTAAAGCGATAGGTTTGGAAGTAAATCCGGGAAAGACAAAGTATATGAATATTGTACGAAATGGAAATATACAAATTGGAAATTTATCTTTTGAAGAAGTGGAGAAATTCAAATATCTGGGAGCAACAGTAACAAATATAAATGATACTCGGGAAGAAATTAAACTCAGAATAAATATGGGAAATGCCTGTTATTATTCGGTTGAGAAACGTTTATCAACCAGTCTGCTGTCAAAAAATCTGAAAGTTAGAATTTATAAAACAGTTATATTACCGGTTGTTCTGTGTGGTTGTGAAACTTGGACTCTCACTTTGAGAGAAGAACATAGGTTAAGGGTGTTTGAGAATAAGGTGCTTAGGAAAATATTTGGGGCTAAGAGGGATGAAGTTACAGGAGAATGGAGAAAGTTACACAACGCAGAACTGCACGTATTGTATTCTTCACGTGACATAATTAGGAACATTAAATCCAGACGTTTGAGATGGGCAGGGCATGTAGCACGTTTGGGCGAATCCAGAAATGCATATAGAGTGTTAGTTGGGAGGCCGGAGGGAAAAAGACCTTTAGGAAAGCCGAGACGTAGATGGGAAGATAATATTAAAATGGATTTGAGGGAGGTGAAATATGATGATAGAGGCTGGATTAATCTTGCTCAGGATAGGGACCAATGGCGGGCTTATATGAGGGCGGCAATGAACCTCCAGGTTCCTTAAAAGCCAGTAAGTAAGTAAGTAAGTATGTTATTCGTTATCCATTGTAACGTTATTCAACTATGTTATTAGTTGCTGTATCGTTTCAGCACTAAATTTAGTACGAACGTAGTTTCCGTTATATTTTAAGGCAATTTCATCAATAATACAGTGGAATGAAAAAATATGCATAATACTTTAGATACAGTATTATTTTATATTGAGGATCACACAGTTGATATCACTCCAACTCAATTACAATACAATGTTTGGAACAAATACTAAATGAAAATGATACATATTAATGTGTGGTACACTGTTAAATTTTGTACATCATTCTCTACATTGTATTTTAAAGGTATTGTTCAAAGTTTAAACCAGTTGCGTGTATACAACTTTCACACTCCTGATCCAGTTATCTGTCACGGTATAAGCGAGCAGCTGCAGCGGTATTGTGACCAGTTTCGCTATAAATTAGTAATATGTCCAGATACGATTAGAAAACTGTGGCATCTCGTTGTGTTTCAACTGCTTCGAACTGCACATAACCTGAAACTGATGACGAAGTGAATGTAAGCGTATCGTCCGCTCCGTACAACTAGCTCGGCCACATTATTTGCGAAAGTAAGAAACAGTGTTGCCAGCGTGTCACAGCCCTGTTCCCATGCAATGTTTACACGATTATTAACGCGATTTATTCGAAATCTGTGTTATTTTCCATGCAAATACTATTGTAACATCGCCATACATAGCTTACCCTAACATTCTTCAAGAGATGAAAATCCAATTTTGAGCAGTTTCATGAAAAACTTAATCATAATTTATTTCAAGTTTCAAAAGACCATTTTTTTTTTTTCGAAAATCATCCTTCTGAGAACAAAATATTATTAGACATTTTTGTTTGTCATAATTCGAGCTATCACATCGCAGAAGGATTGCAAAATATTACCTTCCACTTTGCATATCTATTTATTAATATTTTATTTAGTACATTATTTTAGATGCGTTATTTTATTGTAAAGTGAAATAAAGGGGATTTTGCTACATAAATAATATATCCGTAATCCGCACTAGTCTAGCAAATTAGATGGTTTTATTATTACCATAATTATTATTATTATTATCATTATTATTATTATTATTCTGTCGTGACATATTTTTCTAATTAAGCCTCTACACTGTTGTGACGATGTATGGAATTGGTGGCCCAACAGTCGTCCGTTAGTAGCGCTACTGACGCGCGTTCGAAGCGCTACTAACGCACGTTCACAGCGCCACTAACGTGTCACTAAAAGTGGCCTCGTCTGAAGGGACACTAAAAGAGTCTTAAACAAAGGAAGAAAGAAAACTTATTTCCCAATACGAATTTAGAGCTCAAAAACACCTTTTCCCATCTATATGTCATTTTTATGTATCTATAGCAATACAGTACTATTGAATGACTATAGCATTCTAGAGTTAAAATTCTGATGAAATGGGATTAGAGATTTTGAGTATTTGGACCCGATATAAAATCATGAAATGTATACTGTTCAAATTTCAAAAGTGATGATATTGAATAGAAAAACAATTTTTAATTTTACTATTGAAACAGGGTGTTTACTACCATATAAATAGACTAAATAAGGAGCTTGGTATCAAACTTGGACAACTTCACAATTGCTTCTTTTTTACATGAGACGCGAAAAACTAGATCCTTGGCAACTAATGTCACCGTTATACGTACATTTTTAAACATTCTCATGTGTCATAGAAATATTGTTTTAGTCTCAAAATGTAATTAAAATTAATGTTCAGGTCGAAATTTAAGTTTAAAAAGTGGAGTTATCCATCTCTGAAACTGAAGGGAGAGGATGGTATGTTTTTAAACATTTTTCCTATTTGGTGTAAAATATTAATCTTTTATATGTAGAGAACTCATAGCTGTAGCAACTCAACCAAATATAAACTTTGAAAAAAAAAATGTTTGGGGACTCAGATTTGAAAAAAATATGTATATACTCAATATAGGATTTTACTAAAACCGATATATCTAAACCATTTTTAAAGATAGATTCAAACAGTTTTTTGCAATGTACTTGCAAAAGCATGCTCTACAAACTGTCTGTAACATAATTTTGATATTAGTCCCTACGTTTGTAAAATAAACAATTAAAATTTAGTAACACTTTTTAATTTCCTTTTTTGCAAAAAAAAAAAAAGGGACATATTTTTAAAATGAAATCAATTAACAAACTTCTGTCACAGAAAAACGTTTCCTAATAGTCTAAAGAATGTGTGTTCTAAATTTCATGCATGTATCTTCAATAGTTCATAAATTATATCCATTTTTGTCTGTCAATGTAGCAAAAAAATGAAATTACAGGAAACAACGATAAAAGGGGGCGTGTGATTTAAAAATCCATAGCGCAGGAAGTTTAAAAATGGCGTCTCAGCATCCAATAAGGACACAAATACCCACAAAATTTTATACAATGTATTCCACACATGAATGGGTTATTTATGAAACGGCCTAAGTCATTATTTTGTGAAAATGAGTTTGTAATGTAATAACTGTTCTTTCGGTGTAGATACATCGATTTAGATATGAAGAGGACTAAGTTTCAAACTCTAATGCTTAGTAGAATTTATGATACAATTTTTATTTCAGCCTTCACTTCAAAATTTCGGCCTGTAAGCAGTTTTTATTACATTGTTAACAATTTAGTATTCAAGACTTAGGTCCTTTCATAAATAACCCATTCACATATCACAGAGTATTCTAAAGATTTTTTTTTTTTAATTTACTCATTTTTCACCAAAAAATAACTTCCTCTCCCCTTAAGTCATAGAGTTGTCTGTTTTTGAAACCAAATGAAGCCTTATTTGAAGTGAAATTATTTATTTTTAAATCTAAGTCTCTTCTAACTCGGTTACAAATCAAATTTTCGTAAAAAAAAGTACTTATTCATTGACAAACGGATTATATAAACAATCCGCCATGTTCGATTCGCGATGCGTGATGGGAAAGGTGGTACGAATGTTGTTTTCTCATTGGCTACTGAAGGTATTGTCCTATTTTGAAACCAAGCCACAGTGGAGTTGTCTACATTTTGATTCTAAAGCCCACAATTAAGTGATATTTTCGCACTATTCTGTCCGTTTTTGAACCTAAACAGTTCTAGAATCGCATTCTGCACACAAAATTCTATGAGAAACAATCAATATCTCTAAATCGCAAAAAATGGAGTTGTCTAACTTTGACACTATGCTCCTGAAATAATAATAATAATAATAATAATAATAATAATAATAATAATAATAATAATAATAATATAAAGTAGGCCTGTATATTAATGGAAAGAACAAATGTAATTGATTTAATATTTAAAAGATGTATTTATTTATGTGATGATGGAGAGATGTATTAATTAGTTGAGAAAATAACGGTATTAAATTAGTAGAGGAAGAATTAGTACTATTACATTTGAATATAAAAAATATTAAAGAGATAAGTATCAGATACTTACATAATATGTCCTGATATTCATTGTTAATTTGTTATCATTGTATAGTGGATGGTGGCGGATTAAGAACTGGACTACATCTAATCCGCTGCGACCGTGTATGCAGAACGATGAAATAATAAGTAAACTCGCCAAATACCATCTCGCTATCGCCTATTCCATCGTCGCTAAACAACCTAGCACAGGATGTTTAAAAAGTCACGCAACTTTATACAGAATATTTTTTATGTTTTTTTTTATTTTATTGGGTTATTTTACGACGCTGTATCAACATCTAGGTTATTTAGCGTCTGAATGATATGAAGGTGATAATGCCGGTGAAATGAGTCCGGAGTCCAGCACCGAAAGTTACCCAGCATTTGCTCGTATTGGGTTGAGGGAAAACCCCGGAAAAAACCTCAACCAGGTAACTTGCCCCGACCGGGATTCGAACCCGGGCCATCTGGTTTCGCAGCCAGACGCGCTGACCGTTACTCCACAGGTGTGGACTTATACAGAATAGCATGTAGTTGTCTATAATTCCCTTGCTAATAATTTTCTTATATTTCCTATGTGCTAAATAACACTGAACTGAGCTACCTTTTCCTCGTGGGGGCACCTCAAGGATGTTACCTACGTTACCCATCCGCAGATTATTCCGGAATTGTAAGAAAATATTTAGAATTGGTCTGGCATCTCACGCCCAAATTTTGCAACATGTTTCCCAGAATGTGATTAAATGTGCCCATTTGTGTGAAGCACAGAAAGGAGGCCACTTTCAACATCTCTCTAAAATATATGTTTTTCCACTGGGTTGCGTGTCTTTTTGAACACTCTGTATTTGATAAAACAATGTTAAATGATAAACCAAAAATATACAGAGATATATGTTTGCGTGAGTTAAACTTGAATTCAAGTTCTTACTTCGACTCTCTGCAGAAGTTGTCTAGTAAAACATGAAATATTTATTATTTGCGTTCCCGTTTTGTAATTATGAAATTGATTAACAACCACTTTGTGAAAAAGCGGCGGAGATAAATTGACCACTAATGTATGTCAAAGTATATAATGACGTCACTCTTTGAACCTCAGCATTTTAGAATAAGAACCTTCAAATTACGGGTAACATGTTTTAAAGTAAAGCTATATTTAAATCATTGATTCTCAACCGAGAAACCACGGGCTGCTGGTGTCATGCAGAGCAATAAATCTGCTACAATAATAATAATAATAATATAATAATAATAATAATAATAATAATAATATAATAATAATAATAATAATAATAATAATAATAAGGTAAAGGTATCCCCGTAACATGCCATGAAGGCACTTGGGGATATGGAGGTAGAACCCCATGCTTTCCATGACCTCGGCACTAGAATGAGGTGATGTGGTCGGCACCACGCTCTGACCGCCTTTTACCCCGGAAAGACCCGGTACTCAATTTTATAGGAGGCTGAGTGAACCTCGGGGCCGTTCTGAAAGTTTGGCAACGAGAAAAAATCCTGACACCACCTGGGATCGAACCCCGGACCTTCCAGTCCGTAGCCAGCTGCTCTACAACTGAGCTACCCGGCCGCCTTAATAATAATAATAATAATAATAATAATAATAATAATAATAATAATAATAATAATAATAATAATAATTCGTTCATTTAGTGATCTGCCCAAGCTTAGATCTTTCACAGCAAACTCAGCTTTCTCCATATCTTTCCTATTTTCTGCCTTCCTCTTTGTTTCCTCATATGATCCATATATCTGGTCAACCTGGTTGGCGAGTTGGTATAGCTCTGGCCTTCAGTGCATCAGCAAAGCTTGATATGCAGAGTCGGCCTCGGTAGCATAGTCGGTTGCGGGTTCGATCCCGGGCCAGGTCGATGGCATTTAAGTGTGCTTAAATGCGACAGGCTCATGTCAGTAGATTTACTGTGCATGTAAAAGAACTCCTGCGGGACAAAATTCCGGCACATCCGGCGACGCTCATATAACCTCAGCAGTTGCAAGCGTAGTTAAATAAAACATAACATTTTCCATATATCTTAATGTCTTCTATCATCTGATATCTTTTTCTACAACGAACTCTTCTCCCGTTCACCATTTATTCCAGTGCATCCTTCAGTAGGCAGTTTCTTCTCAGACAGTGACCCAACCGATTCCTTTTCCTGTTCCTGATCAGTTTCAGCATCATTCTTTCTTCACCCACTCTTACCAACACAGCTTCATTTCTTATTCTGTCTCTCCATTTCACACGTTCCATCCTTCTCCATATCCACATTTCAAATGCTTCTATTCGCTTCTCTTCACTTCGTCCTAATGTCCATGCTTCTGCTCCATACAATGCCACACTCCATACAAAGCACTGCACTAGTCTCTTCCTTAGTTATTTTTCCAGAGGACCGCAGTAGATGCTCCTTTTTCCATTAAAAGCTTCCTTGGCCATTGCTATCCTCCTTTTGACAGCAGCTCATGTTACTCTTCATACACCCCAAGTATTTGAAACTGTACACTTGCTCTACTGTCTCATTTAGAATTCGCAAGTATTCCTTCGGTACTTTTCTTCCTATGACCATGCTCTTCTTATTTGCATTTATCTTCATCCCTTACTGCTCACAGCTGTCATTTAGCTCCAGTAGCATATCTTTTAGTGTCATTTCCTCTTCTGCTAACAACGCTATATCGTCAGATCGCTTTGTGCACTTTATTCTACTTCCTCCTAATATCAGTAATAATAATAATAATAATAATAATAATAATGATAATAATAATGATAATAATAATAATAATAATAATAATAATAATTGAATTTGTTCTATGTAAGTTTAAACATGCAATTTGTTTGCTTTAAATAAACATATAATACATTTTTTTTAATTAATACCAAATTTTACATCCCTATCTTCTGCATTCAGCATAACTTTTAGGCCAGGGAACCTCACCAAATCGATATGAGAAAAGGGGGTTTCATTAGCAAAATTATTCAGAAATGCTAGTTAAAATATATCCCTGAAATCTTCTACCATCATACTTAGTATAATCCCTTTGTATTTTATTATATTGTATTGTATTGCATTGCATTGCAAGTATTTACATTCCATAGTATTCGTACATCGTTTCACAGCTAGAATATGGGACATGTCAAACGAAAAAATTTCTTAATAGAACTATAAATTCGTAATTATACTCACAGTCTAGTTGAAATATATACAGAAAAGTTTTAGCATTTCCTAGTAAACACAAAGATTCAGTATCGAGACTTAATAAAATACAGAAATATTCATGCAGTGTTGTTGAATGTAATAAATTCATCTACAGAACAGAAGGGGTGAGAAATTAGATACTTCTTTAATTTGGCCATAAATAATCTTAGGTTTTGAATTTGAGTCTTGTATCTTTATGAAGGCTATTAAAAACATTTACTCTCACTCCTCTTTGATAGCACGATAGACTGGCAGATGGAGTATGAAATCCATTTTTGACGCATAATTATGCTATGAACAGTTGAATTTGTACAAAGTTTTTTGTTCTTATATTTACTCTATTGGGCGTCTAAGATAAAATATTAACATTACTTATTACAACGCTTCGAAACCGACATTGAGCACTTTTTTCTATCCCTCAACACAGAACGTCTTTATACTCATTCTCCTACAATGTAGAAATACCTCGCCTCTGGAATTCGTTAAATAATGACGTCAGAGACTGCTGGACTTTATCATAATTCGATATGAATTTGGAATACTTCGTCTTTTTTAATGCTTTTTAGGTATTACTAGAAGTGTTGATTTGTGTTTCTTACTGTAGATTAAAATTACAAGTTTTTTGTTTATGTTAGTTATTACTTAGGATATAATTAATTACGATACTTGATCACTCGTCTAACGTTTGTGTGACTGCAACCTATGTATATTTTTGTGTTACTTTACTTCGTTCATATGTGTTTTTTTCTTTTTATATCTATTATTGTATTTATATTTCTCGTGGTGTGGAAGAGAAGGCCTGATTTTCTTAACAACACCAGAATAAATAAATAAATAAATAAATAAATAAATAAATAAATAAATGATGAATGAATGAATAAATGGATAAATGAGTCAATCAAACAATCAATAAACAAACAAACCAAACCAAATAGATAGAAAGATAGACAGACAGATAAACAGATATATAGACAAACAGACAGATAAATAGATAAACAGATAGATAGAGGGATGGACGGAAGGATGGATGGACGGATGGACGGATAGATATATGGATAGGTGGATAGATAAATAGATAAATAGATAGATAGATAGATAGATAGATAGATAGATAGTCAGTCAGTCAGTCAGTCAGTCAGTCAGTCAGTCAGTCAGTCAGTCAGTCAGTCAGTCAGTCAGTCAGTCAGTCAGTCAGTCAGTCAGGTAGGTAGGTAGGTAGGTAGGTAGATAGGTAGGTAGATAGGCAGACAGGCAGGCAGACAGACAGACAGACAGACAGACAGACAGACAGACAGATAGATAGATAGATAGATAGATAGATAGATAGATAGATAGATAGATAGATAGATAGATAGATAGATAGATAGATAGATAGATAGATAGATAGATAGATAGATTAGGTAGGTAGATTAGGTAGGTAGATTAGGTAGGTAGATTAGGTAGGTAGGTTAGGTTGGTAGGTAGGTAGATTAGGTTGGTAGGTAGGTAGATTAGGTTGGTAGGTAGGTAGATTAGGTAGGTTGGTAGACAGATTAGGTAGGTTGGTAGACAGATTAGGTAGGTAGGTAGATAGATTAGATAGGTAGTTAAGTAGACAGATTAGGTAGGTAGGTAGATAGATTAGATAGGTAGTTATGTAGACAGATTAGATAGATAGTTAGGTAGACAGATTAGATAGGTAGTTAAGTAGACAGATTAGGTAGGTAGGTAGACAGATTAGATAGGTAGTTAGGTAGACAGATTAGATAGGTAGTTAGGTAGACAGATTAGATAGGTAGTTAGGTAGACAGATTAGGTAGGTAGTTAGGTAGACAGATTAGGTAGGTAGGTAGGTAGATAGATTATATAGGTAGTTAGGTAGACAGATTAGGTAGGTAGATAGATTAGATAGGTAGTTAAGTAGACAGATTAGGTAGGTAGATAAATTAGATAGGTAGTTAGGTAGATAGATTAGATAGGTAGTTAGGTAGACAGATTAGGTAGGTAGGTAGATAGATTAGATAGGTAGTTATGTAGACAGATTAGGTAGGTAGGTAGATAGATTAGATAGGTAGTTAGGTAGACAGATTAGGTAGGTAGGTAGATAGATTAGGTAGGTAGGTAGATAGATTAGGTAGTTAGGTAGATAGATTAGGTAGGTAGATAGATTAGATTGGTAGTTAGGTAGATAGATTAGGTAGGTAGGTAGATAGATTAGGTTGATAGGTAGGTATGTAGATTAGGTAGGTAGGTAGATTAGGTAGGTTGGTAGACAGATTAGGTAGGTTGGTAGACAGATTAGGTAGGTAGATAGATTAGATAGGTAGTTAGGTAGATAGATTAGATAGGTAGGTAGGTAGGTGGATAGATTAGATAGGTAGTTAGGTAGATAGATTAGATAGGTAGGTAGATTGATTAGGTAGGTAGGTAGATAGATTAGATAGGTAGTTAGGTAGATAGATTAGATAGGTAGGTAGGTAGGTAGATTAGATGGGTGGGTGGGCGGATGGATGGATAGGTACGTACGAACGTATTTAGATAAGCAGACAGACAGACAGATAGATAAACAGATAGAAAGATAATTAGATAAACAGATGATAGACAAATAGATAAACAGATAGATGGATAAATAAATAAGCAGAAAGGTAGATAAACAGTTAGATAAAGATTTAGATACATATACAGATAGATAAACAGATAGATATATAAATAGATAAACAGATAGATAAATAGATAGATAAGCAGACAGATAAATGAATAAATAAATAAACAGCTAAATAAATGAATGAATAACACTTTATTTCTTTACATTTTATATGATAACTTTCTGCTCATTCTCACAATATGTATTCTTCTTCTTTCCAGGTATCTGCACAGCGATGCGTAAGCGATTGCCGTCATTGCTTCACCGTCCGTCTGTCCGCGTCAAACAACTAATCTGGTAATAATTTATTATTATGATATAGAATGATTTAATTTATAGCAGACTACAAAATTTGTAGTTACTAATGTTTGGCTATAACTACAATAAATTAGGAACTGGAAGAATTATAGAATCTCCGTGTCCCGTAAATCGACTCCTCTCCTATAATCTTTTTAATAAAGCTTCCAAAGAAACTAAAGAAGAAATGCTTTCAACGGATAGAAGGCATTCAATACGTAACCAACATTGGGTTGTTCCCTACATTCTTGAATAATTAACGTCTGTGCCGTGTACATTCTCGTGAACTATAACGGAAAACATGCGTTGAATTTATTTTGTAGTTATGAGCAGGTATGTTAATAGCTTTGCAAGTAGTAGTAAATTTACTTTATATATATTTAAAACTGTTGAAAACTGTATGTAATTACAAGTATGGCCATAATTAAAGCGAAAGCGTTTCTTTTTCTCTCTGTTGTGTAGTGGGTACATGTTAATTCACATTACCCGCATTTTGATTGCATACTTCGTTACCACAAATAACACAAAAAGTTAAGCAAATCTAGAATATAAATATACAATGATCAATTTCATATTATGGGAAATTTATGACGACTGTAAAGGGAACATAGGATATGTAAGTACATTATTTATATCATGCGGTATTTCATTGGCCTTCGCAATATCATTAAATATGATGCTCCAGTTATTTTAATTCAGAATTACAAGCTTATTTATATTCACAGATTAATGTAAGAGTATTAAATCTATCGGAGGCTTTAATTTGAAAACTTTTGTTACACATTTTGTATGGAATAGAATTATTTTGTTTTCCTTTACGTTTCAGGTGTAAAGTAATTTTTAAGTTCGTAATTTGTAACGTTTCAGGGAAAAATATATTAAATTAGGGCCTACTAGGTAAACAATTTAATTAAAATCTGCCTTTGTAAACATTTTTGTAGTTTTCACATCATTATGGGTTATACGAACGTTTTGTCGAACTACATACATAAACAGTCTTACTAATAAACCGTGTATAGTTTTTATAGCTGGGACAGAAAACGTTACTAATAAACCGTGGATAAGCGATGGATGTATAAAGAGTCTGTAACTATAAAATGGAAATTGCTTTGCAGTAGTTATACAGTATACACGAAACCCCTCGTTTAAGCGTTGTATATAGAGAAAAATGGCCACCTCTCTAACAGCTGTTCGTATCGACTGTCATTTTATGATAACCACAGAAGAACAAACCAAAGAGCACAACGTTCCAACCATCCCGTATTATGAAGATAAATACCAACTTCACGATATCAGTGTTACGGGATTGATGTTTGGAGCAAGAGGATCGATACCCAACTTCTCTTCTAAATTCTGTAAGACCCTAGGACTGCACAAATCTTTTCTGAATGAACTGGCCCTCCTCATAATTAGAGAGTCAGTCAAACTTTTACGGAACCACCTATATGGACTCTAATTCAGTGTATGGAAAAAAATGACGCACCATTATCATTTTTCTTTTTCCTTCTTAGCTTTCATTGATTCTTTATTTGAAATTTTTTTTTCGTCTGTAAACTGCCAGTGTATTTGTTTGCCTTTTTTCTTAGTCTTTTAGCTCTCATCATCTATTTGTTCTTGTATTGTTTTGTATGCTTTGTCTAATGGCAGCCTCTAATTTGAGGAAGCTCTGATAAATAAATAAAATAGGATAATATTCCTGTAGCTTGTACTCTTTGACCAAAATATAGTGTGGTAGTCGATCAGAACCAGTTGTACTATCGATTAATACTGCACACTAGAGCGCTCTACCGGATGCAGTAGAGAACCTCAGATATTCTATTACCTTTCGTAATTAAGTAATGACGAAACTATGACGTAGCTGTGTAACAGTTACACTGTTATACACGACGTATGTAGTGATTATTAGTAAGGAATTTACACACGACGTATAAACGAGCTACTCATTGTATAAGACAATTAAACGTTTGTATATAGAGTTATTAGTAAGACCGTAAAAATTCAATTCGCATATAAAATGTGCATAAAACTACTAGACAAACATCTGACGTTAATTGATCCAAAATTGAAAATTGTGAACATTTGTTCTTCTTTAGCATTATAAAAAAGGATTAAATATCATAGGCAAAATTTGACATGCCGGTACTGCATAATGTCTGCTGGGAATTAAGGACATGAAAAATTCATTATTTATATTTTAATACAGTAATTGAAGAGTTTTTTTCTAAATGACTCTTGTCCATTTCTATAACTTTATGAGAAATCACGGATAATATTTTAAGATCTA
>JAJSOF020000039.1:25930630-25942375 GCA_025594305.2 Periplaneta americana
TACTAAAACTGTGTTTTGTACTAGCAGACTATATTGTAAATCTCGTCTGTATATATTTCATCTAGACTGTGACTATAAATTAAGATTTTATAATAGTATTAAGTTTTTGACTTGTTCCATATTCTAGCTGTAAGCATGTATGAATACTATGGAATGTTAATAAATACAATACAATACAATACAATCCGTCCGTCCGTCCCTCCATCCATCTATCCATCAGTTACTGTCCATCCATCTTTCCACAGGTATTTATATATATATATATATATATATATATATATATATATATATATATATCCACACATCAACTTACCTAAGAAGCAATCGGGATTTACTCGTAATTGTAATCCATAAGAAAAAATGGTAAATAATGCCGCCTCAAAATGTAATGAGAAATGTCTTCATGCACCAAAAAAAGAAACTAAGACGAAATGGAGAGAACAGAAATCAATACCTAACTGGCCGTGTATGCTGTAGTTGGTCTCGTGTTTGTATGACAGCTGGCTCTGATCCCGCTGTTTTTCATCGCCATTAATCAACCGAACAACAGCCACAGATCAGTCAGCAGCAAGCCACAGTCTGCACGTGAGTAGTGCCCGACACCCGAATCAAATAAAGAAGCTTCGGCTCCACATAACGGACCAGCAGCGATCTGACTTTACATTCTATATCCAATGTTTGGAAAATTTCATTAAACTTCGCAGAGTGGAAATACCCAGTTTTCGACAGAACAAAAATACATTTCTTTCATTTCAAAGAAGAGAGCGTCATACTGAAATGTTCCCCAAAAGAAACATGGTGATTACATGCTCTATCAGCACGAAGAGCTGAAAACCCGGATTCAAATCCTGGTACCGGAGAGAATTTTTCTCCGTTCCACTCATCTTTCATCATATGACGCAGAATATCTGTGTCTGTATCTGTCTTCCAATCTATGTATCTGTCAGTCTATGTATGTGTCTGCCAATCTATGTATGTCAGTCTGTCTATGTATCTGTCTTCCAATCTATGTATCTGTCTGTCAGTCTATGTAACTGTCAGTCTGTCTATGTCTCTGTCTGTCAGTCTATGTATCTGTCTGCCAATATATTTATCTGTCTGTCAGTCTATGTAACTGTCAGTCTGTCTATGTATCTGTGTCAGTCTATGTATCTATCTTCCAATCTATTTATCTGTCTGTCAGTCTATGTAACTGTCAGTCTGTCTATGTATCTGTCTGTCAGTCTATGTATCTGTCTGCCAATATATTTATCTGTCTGTCAGTCTATGTAACTGTCATTCTGTCTATGTATCTGTGTGTCAGTCTATGTATCTGTCTTCCAATCTATTTATCTGTCTGTCAGTCTATGTAACTGTCAGTCTGTCTATGTATCTGTCTGTCAGTCTATGTATCTGTCTGCCAATCTATTTATCTGTCTGTCAGTCTATGTAACTGTCAGTCTGTCTATGTATCTGTCTTCCAATCTATTTATCTGTCTGTCAGTCTATGTAACTGTCAGTCTGCCTATGTATCTGTGTGTCTGTCTATGTATCTGTGTGCCAATCTATTTATCTGTCTGTCAGTCTATGTAACTGTCAGTCTGTCTATGTATCTGCGTGTCTGTCTATGTATCTGTGTGTCTGTCTATGTATCTGTCTTCCAATCTATTTATCTGTCTGTCAGTTTATGTAACTGTCAGTCTGTCTATGTATCTGTCTGCCAATCTATTTATCTGTCTGTCAGTCTATGTAACTGTCAGTCTGTCTATGTATCTGTGTGTCTGTCTATGTATCTGTCTTCCAATCTATTTATCTGTCTGTCAGTCTCTGTAACTGTCAGTCTGTCTATGTATCTGTGTGTCAGTCTATGTATCTGTCTTCCAATCTATTTATCTGTCTGTCAGTCTATGTAACTGTCAGTCTGTCTATGTATCTGTGTGTCTGTCTATGTATCTGTCTTCCAATCTATTTATCTGTCTGTCAGTCTGTCTATGTATCTGTCTGTCAGTCTATGTATCTGTCTTCCAATCTATGTATCTGTCTGCTAATCTATGTATCTGTCTGTCAGTCTGTGTATCTGTCTGTCTGTCTGTCTATGTATCTGTCTGTCAGTCCATGTATCTGTGTGTCAATCTATGTACCTGTTTGTTAGGCTATGTATCTACCTGTCTATATCTGTCTGTCTGTCAGAGTATGTATCTGTCTTCCAATCTATGTATCAGTCTGTAAGTCTATGTATCTGTCTGTCTGTTTACTTATCTATCTACCTGTCTATGTATCTGTTTGTCAATCCATGCATATGTCTGCCAATCTATGTATCTGTCTATTTGTCTGTCTGTCTGTTTGTCTATGTATCTATTTGCCTGTCTATATTATACGTATGACAATTTTCTAAATATCATGAATAAATTCACATTCAAAATCATTCATAGAATTTATTTAGCCGATAGTTGCATGTCTTTACAAAACGACAGGAACATTACTATTGATTGTATTCTTATTGGCTGGAAGAATATTAGCATTATTTAGTCACAAGAAATATTTGTTTTTTATAGTAAGAAAATCGTCTGATTGAGATTCTGGCTGATATATACATGTACTATATTATCAGGTAGTACGTCTGACTTTATATGTTTCAGAGCAAGAACTATTGTTTGTATACATCTGAAGTCTGACTAGTGTAATATGTAGCTAGGTGGCTATGTATGCAATGGAGGGAGAAAGAACTGGCCACCCTACCCCATTATCTCCTTGATAAGTGGTGCCTTCTTGGTATCAATTTCGAGGTTGAGAGCTGTCTTCGGACAGTTTACTAAACAATAACAATGGTCCGAAACGTCGACGTTCCAAAAGTTTATTTTCCAGTAGCAAACACTTTGTACCAAAATTTCGATACGTGTTGTATGCTTGTATCGCTCCAAACGTGGTGCACCGATAGGAATTAGTGTATTATTACCATCTGCCATCTAAATAATGAACTTCCTGAAATCGATAATTAAGCTCATGTACATTATAATGCTTTCTGTGTTCAAGTTACTCTGTTTCCAAAATCAAAATGTGTTAATTCATAATTTTCCATTTAATTGAAAATAATTATCTCATACTGGTAACGAATATCCGTTATGCATTACTGTAGGAGTATAAAATTGCAAATTAATAATGACGTTGCATACGAAGCCACAAATTGAGAAGTTTCTGTTCCAATTCCGACAGAACTCAGTATGTGTGCCATGCGTTGTTCCTATATTTTAAGCCATAAGTTTTCTCAACAATAATCTCACTAGAGGTTTTGATTCATCTAGAGAAAATCAAAACTCGAGTGGGATTTAATTGACTATTACACGATTAGAAGAAAGTATATATAGATTAGAAGTAACAAAGTACTCCAATACAATTAAATATTAATTGGCTTACGAAAATACAACTGTCTTCAAATGTATTATTGTACCATCTCAACATTACGCTAGATGGCAATTGTGTTTTATGATTATGTTTTCTCGTTATCAGTTGTGCCAACTATGGAATCTTCATTGAACTCTGTGGACGGTTACTAATCAAGTAGGCTTTGTTGATTCAGTTTCACTTTTATTAAAACGGTTGCATTCCACTTCAATTATCCCAATCCCAGTAATCAAAGTCACTTGACAGATGATTTTCAATAAATCTTAATATTAAACAATGTCTGATACGTGACTATCCATAAATCATATAGCAGAAGCTATAACATAACCTAAATAATATAAACAAGTGTTAGAAAAGTTTTAATTAACGACGATGATATGAAAATAAACATGAATAATTTTAAAAGGAATAATTATTGTATGTACAATTTTCAAATTTGAATGTTTTAGTGGTTGGTGGTTCAGTTGATGTTATATTGGACGTGTGCGTAAAAGAAGTGGAAATCGTTGATGTAGGCCTACATGGTGTATTTCTCAACTTATTCAAGATTTCCGAATGGTGCTCTTCATTTATTTGTAACTAGGATTTCAGGGAAGATGCATAGGTCTGACCAGTGACCTTTATTAATTCTTATTCTTTAATGCCAATGCGAGTCAATTTGAAACTGCTGTGCATCGACTGGAATGGTTTGTAATTTTCTGGGTTTTTATGTCCATACCAGCGCAGTTTGAAATGTTGGCAAACATAGAAACAAATGCTAGGACGCGATAAAATTAAACAAATGCTAGGACACGATAAAATTGTGCGATAAGCAGCCATGATTGGTTGAAAGACGTCCTTTCGTACCGTTTTATTGGTCAAAAGTAGTGTGACGTAGTAAAAGTGTAATAGTCATGTTAATGACATTATTAGGCCTATACGTCTTACTTGTGGATGTCAAGAGCTACTTGAAAATCATCAAAATTGGAACACAAAAGTTACTTAAGAGCTTAATATTTGACGAGCTTGACAACGCTTTCGACGGCGATCACGATGTTGGTGGTGAAGCTGATTGCTTAGTTGTAGAGAGGTCTTCATCTCACACAAACGAGGGCTATTTTGTTTTTCAAGGTCCGATCGGCCGCGAAAAGAAAACCACAGTGACAAGCTGATGGAACTTTGCGCAGACGTTTTGCCCAGTGTCTCTAGTATGCCAGTCGATTGCGTCACATCGCACTTGTCAGTTTTGAGCGCGTAGTGAGCACGTAAACATGCCTATAACAATGAGTCTCCCGCCAAATGTGAAGTGCGTGCTGAAAATCGATTTCTTTATGCGGAGGGATGCAATGCAGCCGAATTTCATCCACGATTATATTGACATATAAACAGATTTTCTTACTTTTTATGGAAATGGAGAAAATTTAGATTTTACTCATTATGACGCCTTTGCCAAGAAAAACATATTTTAAAAATATATAGTTAGATTCCACATTGAAAGTACAAATAAACACATATCTTTTACTGATGGTACGATGATAAGAAAGTATTGAAAATATCAAATAAAAAAAATGGATAGTACGCGAGTGAACTAACCAGCTGAGTGTGAGGCGGGAGCTAGCCTATGCAAGCAAGGCCAGGAGACATAAATACGTTGTATGTCGTCTAGCAGCGCATGGCTGTGCTAGCTTTATCACAGGTTTTCATAAACACTGGAGTAAAATGGTGCCCAACGCTCGCTTATCTTCAGCTCTCGGCCAGTGCATGCGGTACTGCGCCGTTCAAGTCTAGGCGTGTGAAAATAATTTATTTAATACCCTCGAAACTTACTGCCGTACCACTAAGAAAACAGTGCCGAATTCCTCTTAATAATGCAGGGTTTTTTCTCAATTTTTTTTTTTAATTTTTAGAAATGAGAAAAACCCTAAAAGTAAGTAAACTCAGATTATCTGTCGCTCTGTGTATAATAAAAATAAGGGTTACTTCTTAACATAACCTACCAAAGGTCAGCTTCAAAATAAGCTCCCGTTCAACGTTCTGCAGTAAATGGTTGCAGAGTTCTGAGCGCTGAAAAAGGCTTGTTTTTATAAAATACGCTAAATTTGTCGCTCAATAATACGAAAACCGTTTGACTTTCGATAGTATATTTTTGAAAATGCACTCTCCTACGATGAAACACCTTGTATAAGTAGGGAAAAATTAGATATTGAAAAAAATGCGAGGTTTTTACTGAAAATCGATTTCATATGGAATAGCCCTACGATGAAACTTTCATGACTGACAGCAAAGTGCGGCAATGGTGCAGGAACTTTGAAGCAGGATGTACAGACGTTCATGATGCAGGCGGTCAGTGAAGGAAGCGAGTGTCAACCGATGATCTTGTTCAGCGAGTGGATCAGGCAATTCGAGAAAATCGCCGGTTTACAATTTCTGTGTTGAGTCATTCGTGGAAGAGAAGGCCTGACTACCAGAATAAATAAATAAATAAATAAATAAATAAATAAATAAATAAATAAATAAATAAATAAATAAATAAATAAATAAATAAATAAATAAATAAATAAATAAATTCGTTTTCCGAAATTTCAATGTCAGCTCTCTATACCATCGTGACTGGGAGACTTCATTACCGTAAACTGTAAGCGAGATGGGTTCCCAAGATGCTGTCCGATCATCACAAAACACAGCGAATTGGCGCAGCCTTAGGCCCGTAACACACTTGAAGAGTTTTCGCTAGCGAGAAATGTGTTGCGACAAAGAGGCGAAGAGCCTTCCTCCACACACTTGGCGAGTTCTCGCTATCACAGATCACACCTCGCTATGATCATCTATGCACTGCCTTCATGCAGAAAGCATTTTTCTGATTATAGCAATGACTCGTTGGGAGAAATATTATAGGTTATGTATTTAGTATATATTGTACTTAAACATATAACCTGTAAGTATATTGTCGTACTTTACACATTACGTACGAACGCTATGTTGAATCTCAGTATTCAGATGATGAGCAAATGGAGTTACATGAACATATTTTGTTCATGAAAAAAATAAGTAGCCGTAAAATTAAAGCAAGAAATATCTGAAAATCACATTGTATCTTACGAAAATAAGGGCGAGCTTTGGACACTGGTTTCGATTTGAATGATGATACGTTTAGGCGTTATTTCAGGTTCAATGGACCACAGTTTTTTGCCATTCTTGATATGATAGAGAATTCTTTGCTGTATTCTGATTAAAATTACGTAAACTTTTAAGACATATAGATACATTATTTCAAATGTTTAATCAAACTATTAAATCTCATCAAAATAAAATTAGCCCTATTTATTTTCAGATAATCTGATATTTGTGTCCAGATTTCTTCTTTAAGTTTCTTGTTTTCATAGTTTTCATCTCGTGTATCATATAAATAGGCCTACGGGTGACATCGTACAAGTTCGATAAGTTTCTGACTGCAATTATCAGCCATCTTTCTCATTTTCAAATAAAAACAATAAAATTCATCGCCACCTGTGATATCGTTTTCTACATTCAATCGTCATAAAGAGTATAAATGTCAAACATCTTTGATAAATGTGTCAAGAAAATTCGCTGAGCTACCGATTCCAGCGAGAAACTCGTGCGAGGTTTTTGCCTCGAGGGAGAATCTCTTCCAGTGTGTGGACGTCCATTTGAATCCACGTTATCAATTTTTTAATTTTCTCGCAACACATTTCTCGCTGGCGAAAACTCTGCAAGTGTGTTACGGGCCTTAATGTTATTCCAGCGCTACCATGATGAAGGGTAGATTTTTTTATCAAAATTGTCACAGGGGAGAGACATGGGTCCATTTCGAAATTAGGAAAACAAAAGAGCAATCCAAGCAGTGGATCCATTGTCATTCCCCGAGTAAACCGAAGAAGTTCGAGCGAACCTCCTCTGTCAGAAAGTGTATGGCTACTGTGTTCTGGGATCGAAATGGAGTTCTCTTGGTGTAATTCATGAAACGTGGGAAGACCATCACTGCAGTCTCGTACAGCGTGACTCTTCAAAGTCTACGGAGGGCAATCCAGAACAAGCGACGAGGAATATTATCAGGCATTGTTCTTCTTCATGACAATGCTCGATCGCACACTGCACCTGCAACAAAGAGGCTCCTGCAGCCGTCTCGATGGGAAGTGTTTGATCATCCACCATACAGCCTGGACTTGGCTCCCTCTGATTTTCTTCTCTTTCCGCATATGAAACTGTCTGTAGGAGGACAATATTTTGGCACAGACAATGAGCTGCAGACCAGCCTCGTCATATGAGTATAAGCCAGCCACGTGTGATTTCAGCCAATTCTCTACAAATATACTTTCATGTCCATCTTTAACGTTGTGAAGCGATATTGAGTGTTGCGAAAAGCTTCAAATTTTGCGAAGGAAACAGAAAAAAGAAGCTAAATTTGTGTACACTGCAACACTCACAGGGCATGCGCAAACTTAACAGTGGCTGATGTTAGCTCTTCCTGGATGAATATAGCAGGGAGTTATTAAAATGGGAGTAAAACTTCGAACAGGAGTTGAAGTGTCCGCTACATGTACGGGCTCAGATCTTAGAAAGGAAAAATGTGTCTCTGTGTCTCTCTTTTTATATATAAACTAGTAACTATAATAAGAGCAGCCCAAAGTTCTCCTCTTTATACAAGTGGGCATGTTGGTAGCCAAGCCCCTACCCCGAAAAACAACTTCTGGCTTGCAGAAGTTTAACGAGTTGCAGTTCCTATTCAATTTAAAACTTCAATTCCAAACTTTTTTAACTACAGACAAGACTTATATAACGAACTAACATTTCGCAGAGGAAAGTATGGTCCATTCGAAGTCCACCATAGAATCCCTCTGTATAAACATTCTTTCATTGATACTTCTACTAACGCAGTGGGGTCGCATGACTGCCAGCCATATTTTATATTTATTTTAGCGATCTTTGGCGATCACAGTTTTTCGTAGCTTCGGTACTGGTATAAAGAAAATGGATCTATTTTCCTTAAGTAAAAAGTCACTTTGTTTTCCAGAAAAGCATGCTGTGATTTGTAATATACCAGATTCATATAATATTAAGGTCCTCCATCAAAAAGTTAGCAACAATTCATTATACTCCCACTAAACGGAAAAGGCGATATGAGGATAATTTTATTGGAATAAGTATTTGAAATCTGGCTGTAAAATTTACAAAGAATAATTAAGAATTAAATTAAGTAACTACTATTACACTATACTGGGTGTTCATTTCAAAGTGTGTCATGACGTCACTGTTGATGAATCAGCGATTTGAAGCGAGTTTCAGCTTTTATGTCAGAGAAGTTGCCTATTAATCAAGGCGTTCAATCTGAATTTGAGAACGTGTACGGTATAACTTGAACATCGTAGCAACAGATGGCGGTCTGTAAGGTCTGTGTGCTACCATAACCTCTTTCGAACTGTATATTGCGAGGCCAAGTCGTACGCAGGGTATTTGTTATCATCGGTTGCGTACGGCAACATTCCACAATACAAATCAAATGCTCTGTGTTCATGTTGACCGTCGAAATTAATGTTAACAAATACGTAAGTAATCGTCTTAACCCCCTCCCCATATCTCGACAGTAAGAAAAAACTCACCTCAGTACATGTTTCGAAACAGTTCACATTCCTGCCACTGCTGGCGTCACCGTACATATCGGTAAGTACTCTTCAGAATGAACGCCGTACTTGCTAGGCAACTACTCTGGCAACTTCTCTGCGGAAGTGTAGGAAGATTGAATTCTCTAGGCTCATCGACTAGCTACATGACGGCATACAGCGAGCCATGACACACTTTGAACTGAACACCCAGTACTTGATGAAGCTCAAAATAGATTTCGAAAAGATAGGTCTTGTGCGGACGGTTACTTCACTATTAAAGTCCTAATGGAAAAATATGCCATTTCTTCATTTGAAGAAAGCCTCTGATAGAGCAAACAAATAAATTATTAGAAATTCTAACGCATGATGTTATTTCAAACCAAATAATAAAAGCGATATGAAAGAACTGAGGAAGAGGCTAGTGAAGTGCTTTGTGTGGAGTGTAGCGTTGTATGGGGCAGAAACATAGGCATTACGACGAAGTGAAGAGAAACGACTAGAAGCATTTGAAATGTGGGTATGGAGAAGGATGGAGCGTGTGAAATGGACAGAGTAACAAAAGAAGCTGTGTTGGAGTGAGTTGATGAAGAAAGAATGATGCTGAAACTGATCAGAAAGAGGAAAAGGAATTGGTTGCGTCACTAGTTGAAAAGAAACTGCCTTCTGAAGGATGCACTGGAAGGAATAGTGAACGGGAGAAGAGTTCGGAGCAGAAGTCAGATATCAGATGATAGACGACATTATGATATATGGGTCATTTTTTTTTTAATTTTAGTAGGTTATTTTACGACGCTTTATTAACAGCTTTGGTTATTTAGCGTCTGAATGAGATGAAGGTGATAATGCCGGTGAAATGAGTCCGGGGTCCAACACCGTAAGTTACCCAGCATTTGCTCATATTGGGTTGAGGGAAAACCCCGGAAAAAACCTCAACCAGGTAACTTATCCCGACCGGGAATCGAACCCTGGGCCACCTGGTTTCGCGGCTAGACGTGCTAACCGTTACTCCACAGGCGTGGACTATATGGGTCATATGAAGAGACAAAGAGGAAGGCAGAAAATAGGAAACACTGGAGAATGCTGGTTTGTAGTGAAAGACCTGCCCTTGGGAAGAACACTATGAATGAATGAATATACGAGATTTACAACGATGACTACATAAAAGTTAGGATTTAAAACAAACTTTGGGAATGGAGATCCATAAATCAGGGAGTCAGACAAGGTTCTGCCTTTCATCTTTGCTTTTCATAGTATTCATGAACTCTAATGGAGACTAAAACCACATGGTAGTATATCACTCAATCGATTATACCACCTAGACACAATATTAGCTGAAAACATTGTTTTTGTAACGACCTTGAACCAACACGCATTCCGTAACGCCAGTTCTAGGCAGGATGCCTTAGACCACGACGCTACGCCGCGAGACTTCTACATATCTCTTATATTTGATTTTATTTAAAAAAATGTACACCTGAAAATTTTTAACTAAATTTAAGTTAAAAACATGGTTATTTAGGAACATTTTTCTCAGAAAGTACTGAGGGTAGGAGACTGAAATTTTAAATACTCCTATTTCATAAGGTAGTGAAGACGTATGGCCACTTTTACTTAGTTATCGAAATTATTATGGATTTTACAGTCACAAAAGTATGAAAATGATTTAAAATGTTTAAATAATTGTTTTTTTTTTTTGAGGATGGACAATTTTTTATATTGAACGAATATTTATAATGTGACGAAAATAACTGAAAATATAGTGAACTACATTGGAAATATTCCTGAATTTTGTGGACGTTCTATTGCGAAGGGTTTTGGTTAAAATGTTCCTAAAGTACCTATGTTTTTAACTTAAATTTAATAAATACTTTTCAGGTTTGAAATCAAGTATATGAGGTAAAAATATAATCTGAAAACCAAAATATACGTGTAAATATTGTGTTTATGCTTTAAAAATGTTAAATTGATAGATTCAAATGTTAAAGAGAAATATCAACTTTTTTTTTCACCCATACACAACTCAATTCAATTCAATTTATTTGGCCATTAGATATACAGTTTTAGGCTTCGTCAGAATACATTGAAAAAAAAAACATATAAATACATTTAAAAAACACTAATAACAGAAACAGTGAAATTTAAGTAATACAATCAAAACATGAAATAATTTGAAACTTTTAAATTGAAGAAAACTAACTAAATTTCATTTAAAACTTATTTATTAAAATACAACTTCTTACAAATTTGTGTTGAAAAACTCAGCAACAGAATAAAAGAGATTATTTAATAACCAATTGTAAAATCTAGTTTTGAAACTATTGATTGGTAATTTATAGTATTGACTAGTGAGATTATTATATAATTTCATCCCCATAATTAAAAGTTTTTATTGCTCTTGTGTAATCTATAATATGGAATATTAATTTGTTCACTATTTCTAATTTCATGATCATGTATATTGGCCACTAATGAGTAATTGTCGATATTTAGTCTAGTGTAAAGTACTAGATCACATATACCTACGCCATACCTACGCTTATATTACCCATTTCACTTAAGTGACAAATAAAAAGACTTTAATGCCGAATTAAAGTTAAATATGTTTGGTGGAATCGGCCCTAACCTCGTCTTTTCATACCGATTTTAACTTCAATGTGGTGTAGAGTGTGTATAGCTATGGAGCAACTCTTTATCGGCACACATTGCTGGTATATCTAGTCGTGTAGCGCAGGAAACTGCTGAGACAACATAAGACAACACATGG
>JAJSOF020000039.1:25948912-25963912 GCA_025594305.2 Periplaneta americana
CAGCCCACTTTGACGTCTGTGGATATAGAGGGAAAAATTGGATCGATGTCGGGTAGAGTTCCCGGGTAGCTCAGTGGGAGAGCGTTGGTACGTTTAACCGAAGGTCCCGGGTTCGATACCCGGCCCCGGAACAATTTTTCCCTCGAAATTATTCAAATTAACTTTACAGGGAGTTATTCCTGAAAGCTTAATTTGGATAATACAAGAACAAATAGGTGATGAAAGATAGCAGAGTAAGAAAAAATGTAAACAAGTACACAAACAAACAAAAATGGCAGTATACAGAATTAAAAAAATGGTTACAAGTAAAGAAGCCATGAAAGCTAATAACAGAAAGAAAAATGATAATGGTGCGTCAGTTTTTTCAGGACATTGAATTAGAGTCCATATTGGTGGTAAACGTTTGACTGACTCTCTAATTATGAGGAGGGCAGTTCATTCAGAAGCGATTTGTGCAGTCCTAGGGTCTTGCAGAATTGAGAAGAGAAGTTAGGTATTGTTCCTCTTGCTCCAAACATCAATCCCTTAACACTGATATCGTGAAGTTGGTATTTATCTTTATAATACGGAATGGTTGAAAGTAGATTGCTCGTTTCTCCTCATGTACGTCTTCAGGCTGTCCTTTATACGTTTCAAACCTGATGGTGGGGTCGATTATCATACCCTGAGACAGGGATTCGCTAATGGCGATTATGTCAATTCGTCTGTTACTGCCATTGTCGGCAGTTGCGTGGACTTCTTCATAGATGGTGTATTTTAGTTTTCTAAGGGCATCGGCCAGTTTAGTTCTAATTGCATGGTGCCTATGTATACGCAATGTTTCGCCATAAGGGCAGGCTCCCAGGACTTGTCCAAGGGTTTCTATCACACTGAGGCATCGCCTGCAGTGGTTGTCCTGAGACCTACCGGGTATGGCTCTTACAGCACTTACGTTGGCAGTCATCTTGATAGCCTCCTTCCATTCACCGCTAGTCATTCCATCTGGCTTAGTTATCCATTTGTTAGAGGGAGTGAATTCACTGTACAGAATAACGCCTTTTCCCTTTTGAGATAAGTAACATACACAGTGGGCTAAAAAAGGCAGAAAATTAGAAATACTCTATTTTCGGAAATATATAACATTAATTTATAATGAATACACTGTTGGAAAGAGTAGACTTTAAAAATGAGCAGGTCTTTTCATTATGTGTTTTTTGAGACTCAATTAAAATCTTATGCAGGTCAATACACAATGATGCGATTAATGTGGGATTGAAGATAATTTTTATTACTTCAAAATGCAGAAACTGAATGTTGGTAAAATTAATAATAATTACAGTTTCTTTCTAAATACTCCCAAATGCCACACAACTGCTGGATTGAAACACAGCAGAAATTTTGGACCCAAAATATATAACGCATTAATTAGAGCTTACCCTGAGCTAAGTACACTTAACACACATAGATTTAAGAAACAAATCAGATTAATTATTTATTTGTTTATGCTGAGTTAAAAATCAATACTCTGATATTCATGTATTTTTGTATTATTTATTTGTATATAGACCCCATTATTACATGTTATATGTATTTTACCATTTATTAATGTTATTGTGCTCAATGAACTCTCCTAACTTTGTGATATATTTTGTATAACTGAACTGAACTGCGCCCGAGCACGAGCTTCTGCTCTTTCGGCCTAATGTAGCTCAAGTGTAAAGTATTAAATAAATAAAGATAAATATATATATATATAAACATAAATAATTAAATAAATAAATAAGTACATAAATACATAAATATATACATAAATACATAAATAAATACATAAATGAATGACTGAATTAATGAATAAATAAATAAATAAATTTAATGATCTTTCAAATAATCAAAATTTAAAATGATGCTCTATGTGAGCGCCATTTGCCCGAAGAGCCATTTGTAGTAGTCTTCTCTATTGTCCAATAGCACTGGATATCTGTCTTTGATCAAGCCGGTCTCAACATTCAAGAAGGCGTTGTCTTAAATGTTCAATATTACGAATTCTTGTTTTGTAGTAAACTGCTTTTTGTAGTTGACTCCATATAAAATAGTCCATAGGATTAAGATCTCGTTTGAAACTCCAGTGGAAACCATCAGAGAATCTGAGAAATGCGATCTTTCACGCAACAATCTCTCAGGATGAATATCATGTCCGTATCTTGCTAATCAATCGTTGTACACTTGAAACAGATATCTCTGTGTGTGTGTGTGTGTGTGTTTGTGTGTAATGCAGGCGGATAAGAGCGGCTTTCAGTATACCTTGCGAAGTATCATTATTCCATGCCAGGGGTGTCAACTACGGTATGATTATCTGGTAATCTGCTGTAGTGTAGGGCAGAGAAATGCATTTCCACGAAAGAACGTCACATTGTGCACCTCCTATGAACAAGTGTTCAGATCTCAGAAAGTATGTGTTGTAGTACCCATGCTTATTAGACATTATTTTCTTGTTTTGATGCATTCTAACACCTCCTAAAATACTGGATACACTATTTAACAACCTGTATATAACAATTTCACAGGTTGAAGCAAGGTTGAATTCGGTGTTGGAGCTGGAAAAGCAAACAATCCAATCACATCTCACAGAAGAAACCAGCGAAGAAGAAGATGTGGAAAATATATTTTAACTGGATTAAGGCCCACGCATTACACGGGGGAATGAATTAGCAGATCAACTCGCGAAGGAGGCAGAACGTTCCTAGGATACTCAAGACAGCTACAGCAAGACACCAAAAAGTGCAGTGAAAGTTGAAATACACCATCTCAGTTTGTGGCAAAACGATTGGAACAACACAGCAAAAGGACAAATTCACAAAATCATTTTTCCCAAATATAAACGATCGATTAAAACTGAAACTTTACATAACCCCAAGTTTCACAACTATAATAACAGGACACGGAAATATGAAATATTATCTACATAAATTATATATAGCCCAATTATGTCCATACAACAGTATGTGCGCGCAGATTCACTACCAACTACATACTACTATTGCCTTCTCCAAAACCAAAGATTAATACAAAGAAGGCTGTTTTACTTTTTAGTGGAAGAACTTTGACTGATGCTTAGTATAATACAAATTGGTGCTTAAAATTAATAAAAATTGTTCGATTTCAATTCACTTGTAATTAATAAAGATAAAACAATAGTTATCCCATTTTCTATAAATAATAAAAATAATAAACCAATTTCATCTACACTAAAAATTAAAAAGCATAATTTTGACTGTTCCGATATAGATTGCAAGTGTTCAGTTATTATTAATGAAGTTAATGAGGTTAAATACTTAGGTATAATTATTGATAATCATTTAAAATGGAATAACCATATTCATTATATTTGCAAGAAATTACGTAAAATATATTACTTTCTTGTTCTAAGAAATATTTTGTCAATTAACTGTTTACGTATAATTTATTTAGCATTATTTCAATCTATATTTATGTATGGTATTGTAGGGTGGGGTGGAACTTATAAATCCAACCTTTATCCCTTAATTTTCTACAGAAAAAAGTATTAACAATTTGTTAAAAAAACGGAAAGATTACTTAACTGAACTGTTGTTTAAACATTTCAAAGTTTTCAACATTAAACAAATTTAGTATTTAATTTTATTAAAATATTTCTACAGAAATCTTAATAAAAGGTATATACATAAATATAGAAGTAAAAATATGAATTCTCTGCTTTTGTCTGAACCTAAATGTTAAACCAATGCAGGCTTTTATCATAGCATGAGTCAAGATCCCTGATTATTAAACAAATTTAATTCTAATATTCTCTCCCAATTTATATTTTTTAAATATATTAGATTTATAGTTTGGGTTCAAACGTATTAAACACTTTTTAATCTGTATTCACTCTCAATTTTAATTTTATTTTTGTCTGTATTGGAATCCCCTCCTGAGCACGAGTCTTACTCATTCAGGAGTGGACTAGTTTATCTTACATTGTATTAACTTGTATTCATTTAATACTTACCATCACAAAATATTTCAATATCCAGTTATTTCATCACTATACAATTTTGTTATTCTAGGTTTAATTTGTAATTCAGTAAATATAAAATATTCTTTGTTTTTCTGTGATAAATTATGTGGCTTTAATTAGTGAGGTAATCTTTTCGTACTTTTATTTTTATTGTACTGTAATAGTAATTGTAAATTTAATATTAATTGTAATTTTACTTGTAATTTTAGTTGTAAATTTAATATTAATTGTAATTTTATTCTTCATATTATAGTTTTAATCCCCTGGTAGAGGGGCAGAGAAGGTCTGACGGCCTTATCTCTACCAGGTTAAATAAATAAATAATAATACTAAATACTAAAATGAAATAAAAATAAAGAATTAAAATAAAAAAATACAAGTTGGTTATCTTGCCTTCCATTTCCATTTTAATTTAGATCCAGTATACGTTACACCATAGACAAATAAATTAGCTTGAAAAATAAGTGAATTCTTGTGATAAATGAAAACCCGCCAAATATTTAGTACCTAGGTGTGCCACTAAGCATCACCATTTCCGCTACTAGGACTTACCATTATAAACCATTTGATATTCGTTCATAGAGAGTGAAGAAAAGCTAACTACTGTAGTTCCAACAGTTGCCACCGTGCGTGTGATTTTAGCTATTATATCAAATGGTTTCGTATTTGTTCTACGAACAAAGCTATTATCACTATACTGAACTACTCTATCACTACCATCACTGAACTACAATACACTACATTACCATCATTACTCTACACTATTGTCGGACCATCGGATCTGTGCCCCCGTAAGATATGCGAACTAAACCCTAATTCCTTCTCAGCCTCGGAAATTCATTTCTCTCCCTGCATTCCTATCTTTCTCTTTTCTAGCTCTCTCCCTTTCTCTCTCCCACTACTCACAATTTTGAGCCTTCTTGCCGGACAGTTTATTTGCACTTGCAGTCCAGTGTTGTCAACTCAACATGAACACTGTAGCACGGAGTGGCGAAAGAAATATTATTAAGCAAGTACGTTATAGCATTTTGCGATGAAGAGAAACAAACAGGTCAATATCTGTTTCCTATAAATCAGGCAACGAAAAGAGCAGCTGCGATCACAGGTGAGGCTTATTTTATTTCAATTGATTACGTATTAAAATTACTTACTTAACGAATTCTAATAATACAACATTTTTATGTAATTTATATAGGCAAGTCAGAGCGTCTAACAAAGAAAATCAGGAGAGAGGGTGTCTGTGCAGGAGATGAAAAGCTAGAATCACCAGGGAAGAACAGACCAAGGGAAACTTTAATTCTTGTAGATGATATGAACCGATGTATTTTAAGAAGAAAGATACAAGAATTTTATACCGCGTAGAATGAAGTTCCGACATTTAAGAAATTACTGAAGGTTGCGAGAGACAATATTTTCGAAGGTTGGAGAGAAACGCTGCGGAAAGTGATTCGAGAGATGGGATTTAGGTTTTAAAAATGTAGAAATACAAGATGTATTTTGATTGACAGAAGTGATATTGCAGCATGGAGGACCAGTTATTTATGATACCGTTTGACGGAAGTTTGGCAACATCCCTATTAGGCAAGGTTCTTGGCTTACTGTTGTAGCTCAGTCGGCAGACTCGCTGGGCTGCTGTTCCGGAGCTGCGTTCGGGCTTGGGTTGGATCCCCCTTTGGACTTTGGTTTCTTCCGAGGTTTTCCACAGCCGTGGGACTGAAGCCAGATGGTCTATGGCGAGTCCTTGGCATCAACACCTTTAATTGATTACCACCTTTGATTTGATTACCTGGTTGGGTTTTTTCGAGGTTTCCCCCACCGAAAAGGCAAATGCCGGGTAATATTTTGGCGAATCCTCGGACCTCATTTCATCTCACTACATCTCGCCAAAATGTAAAAAAGTGTACAACATTGTAAAATTGTAGAAAATTACTAAATTGTAAAACTATAAAAATTTGTAAAAATTGTAATTGTAATATTGTAAAATGTTGACATGTTCCACATCTTAAAGCTTCATTGCTCATGTAAGATCTATGGAATAAAATAAATGAATGAATGAATGAATGAATGAATGAATGAATGAATGAATGAATAACGTGGTGGGAGGAAAGAGGGTGGAATGGAGTGAGTACAGGCGTTAACTATTTCAAGAACGACGACAGCGCTGAAGGGGCACAGATCCGATGGTCCGACAATACATTGACATTAATATGCTACTTTACCACGACTTCACTATTACTATCACCAATACACTACATTACATTACACTAGCACCACTAAACTATCACTACCACTAGTAAAACTACCACTATCAGTATTGATAGCACTATCGCAATCCCTACTACTACCACTACTACATTACTACTGCTTCGGGTACAATTTCCTACTGTGTATACTTGTAGCTCTACTGATGTTGCAGTTAACATTGTAACTTCGCTGGTCTTGTGACAACTGACGGAACACAAGGCCACCCGATAACTTCCCACGCTGTCACTCTTGCTCATATTTGGCAGCAGAAAGCTATCGCGTCCGGGTGTGGATTACGGCAAGAAAAGTTAGTTGTATTAAAAAAATGTCTGTTTGTTCCATTTTCTGCCCGCTTAGCTGATAAGAGCACCAGAGATATTCTAGTTCAAGAAGAATTAGCTGCAATTGGGTTATTCTCGAACACTTCGCAGGTAACTTTAAGAACTCATCTAGTCTGAGCTTTTAAAATTTGATGAGGAAGAATAGTACATTATGAAACGAGCTTATAATGGTAGTAATTAATACGCGAGTATGTTTGATTATGAAACGAGCGCAAGTTTCATACGACTTTTTATGCTCGACCATATTTATAACTTGAAATTATTCATAAGTATTCATGTTATGGTTATCTAAGTGAGGAGCGAAACTGACCTTCTAAATTGTGAGATGTGCGCAGAAAGTATTGATTTTTTCCGAGGAACGAATGTCATTGACCTTGATATAATCTAGAGAATAACATGAACATTAATCTTGATATAACCTGGAAATTGATTTAGAATTGAAAAACGAGATGACAAATTGAATTTATTTCAATATTATTTACAATTAACGCTAATTATTATAGTAACAGAACATAACCTTCTGCGACAATATTGGATTTCCAGTCTCCGTGACGTTTCGCTAGTTGTCTTTCGATTGCATATCCGAGAATAATCGATACTTGCGCTTTTATAATGCTACAATGGTGATTTCTCATTGGCTGAACAACTGAACTATAATGAATAGGTGTACTTTAATGAGGTGCATTAAAGGGCTACTACCAGGTGTATAATTACTACATTTCGGCATGGTCGAGCATAAAAAATTATTAACTCTAATTAAAAAAAATAACGCTACTAGTCTTTTGAGGCTATTATTTATTCAATAATACAGGTTGAGCGTAAGTAATGTCTTTAATTTCAGGGAGTTATTCTTTGTGGTATTTTAAATTAAAAAGTTTAATGCAAATTTGCTCGTTTTTGCTTCCTTTTCGAAAGAAAAATGATTTTTATAGGAAATATTTTGTAGCGTGTTTTAGGAAAGTGATTCATGAAATTCCCAATATTCTCAGTCTATTTAAGAGAGCAGTGTATTATGATAATAAATGATAAAAGTCATTTAAATTTTTCCCTTTATATCCACACAGCTCAAATGGGCTGAAAAGACGCCCATTTAAATGGAAAAATTGTGACGGTGTCGTGTATGGCTCCTAGGTAGCTGAGTCGGTAGAGCATTCTTGCGCTAAGCGAGGGATCTCGGGATCGATACTCGGCCCCGGAACAATTTTTCCTTTTAAATTACAGAGAGCTATTACCTGAAAGTCTGATTTATAGAAGTAAGCGTATTTAATTTCGAGTAAACTCTAAGACCAATTTTTATATGTAATAGTCTAGACCAGTGGTCGTGTGCACTCGCTGAGATGGGTAACAGGTAAATAGTACATGTTATGGAAATATGCACCCTCGAGCAGAAGTGGATGTGGTAGAAATCATACACAGCCAGCAGCCATGGCTGCCCGATAGAGCAATATCACAGTCTACTATATACAGTCGCGAAGAAAACAGAACTCAATATGTAGTAAAAATGCAAACATGGGTAGTTTCACCACTAGGATCGCTACTATCGCCTCATCATCGCAGATCACTAACCTAGTAGACGACAAAATATTTACACTTTCGTTGTGTTCTTTTGGAAATATTAACACCTTCCTTCCATTATTGAAATATTAAATGCATAAAGTTAATTTATTATTTTAATGAAGTATATTAAATTCCACCATAACTCGAAGATACCTGCTAGAATTAGGTTAATATTAGTTTTGTTTGTGCAAAACGAACTGAAATTACTATAATCGCTTCAGTCATTCAAGATTATAGCGATAATTAACTAATTAAAAAAAACCAACAAATATTAATTTGCATTTCCATTTACAACCATAATAATGGAAATATGAATTAATGGAGTAACTTTAATGTACCGGTACTTGTAGTTTAGGCTTACATAGTTAACAAAGTGGGATGAGGTTAAGCACTAATAATCACACCAGAATTGGAAATAAAACGTGATCAATAAATTTTATTGTAACACATTTTTCTACGACTATAGGAAAGTAACAATTAAAAATAGCAACAAAATTAACAGCTATAATTAAAAACATCCTTTGATAATAAAAAAGTAGGCCTAAGCAATAATAATCCCACCAGAATTGAAAATAAGACGTGATCAATAAATTTCATTAAAACAAACTTAATTTTTCTGCGTCTCTAGTAAAATATTATTATTCCAATTATTGTGTTTTAGCCATTAACGTTTTCATTACAACCAATAACGAACATTTCACAAGCATCAATGTGAAATACGCAACGAACTAGCACTCGATGGAAATACGACACAGTCCAATGTCGACCGTGGACAGTCTATTGTTTCGAAGTTGCTAACCGCTTGGAGCGCTTTATCACGAGATTTGCAAAAATTCACCCAAGCTTCGCGACTGTATATAGTAGACTGTGGCAATATCTAATCCGCGGGTAAGATACGCTAGCTCGAGGGTGCACTGTGCTGGTCTTGACTAATTTGTCAGGCTATTTTGCAGTAGATATGTTCATTATATGCCTTATGCCATTTCATTTTTCACAAATATTGAGTTTAAGATTGTCAATTTTCTGAAAGTGTACTTTTTTTGCAACTTGGTCTGAGAGACCAGACGTTTTTAATTAAAGAAAAAAAGTAAATATTTCTCGTTAAAGGTTAATAAAAATAATTAACCTTTAATTTAAACTACAGGCCTAGCATATATGTTCCTGTCATTAGCTGTTTTGTTTAAAACAATTGATTATCCAAAATAACTCTAATTAGAGCTGTTAATAACATCTATACAAATAGCGGTATTTTAAATTCTTACGTGGATACGTTGATATAATACTTGTTCACTTCTAACAATACTTCAGTTATAAAAGTTGAACAAAATTGCAGCTTTCTAATATAGTTTGCTTTGAGATGTCTGCAACGTATGCAAATTTATAAATATACAGGGTGTCCCCATGAAACCTTTACAACTTCAGATGTAAATAACAAAGTATTGACACATGATATCTGGGTGCGGTTTTCTGCATGTTAAACAGAAACTGTCAATTTTTAAGGGAATTTGTTAGATTGTTGAAAAGATTTTTTTTGTTGTAGGTTAGAATTTTGTTGAAATATCACACTGAAGGAGATGTGAACACATCAGGATATGCGTTTTAAATTATTACTTTGATATAATTGCCCACTTCTAACAATAATTCACTTATAAAAGTTGAACAAAATTTCAGCCTTCTAATATAGTTTGCTTTGATATGTCTGCAATATATCAAAATTTATAAATATATAGTGTGTCCACATGAAACCTTTACAACTTCAGATGTAAATAACAAATTATTGGCACATGATATCTGGGTGCGCTTTTCCGCATGTTAAACAGAAACTGTCAATTTTTTATGCGAAATTTGTTAAATTGTTGAAATGAATTTTTTTCTTCCAGGTAAGAATTTTGTTGAAATCTGACACTGAAGGAGATGTGGAAACATCAGGGTATGGCACAAATTTTATCCCGGTTTATCGAAACACAATCAGATACATAAGTGTGCAACGTCACATCCGGACACAATATGGAAGAGAATCGTCATCATGTCCAATAATCCGAAAGTGGCACCGAAAATTTATGAAGACTGGGAGTGTTCTACTGCAAAAGGGCAATGGGCAGCGAAGTACAAGTGTGGAGGGCATTGAACATGTGCGAAGGCATTTGTCTGAAGCCCAAGTATGTAAGTTTATTCGCAGTGCCGTCAGGGAACTGAACTTTCTGCATTAGGCTGTCCACAAATTCCTTCATAAATTCTGAGGTTGTTTGCGTACAAAATTCAGCTGGTTCAAGCTCTTCAGCCAGATGATCGTCCACGTCGCACAGCATTTTCTGTCGACATGCTTGCTAGAATTGACGCTGAAGAAGGATTACTTTGGACAAATACATCTTGCACATGTTCAAAGTCCTTCACACGTGGGCTTCGCCGCCCACTGTCCTTTGCTGCAGCACACTTCCAATCTCCATAAATTTTCAGTGCCACTCTCGGATTGTTGGACGTGATGGCGGTTCTCTTCCATATTTGGTCCGGAGGTGACGTTACACCCGTGTATCTGATCGTGTCTCAACCAGGATACACATTGTGTCATCTACTGAGGTGTACACATCTCTATGTCAGATTTCACCAAAAATTCACCCTGCAACCAGGGAACGCATTTCAAAATCCAACAAAATCCCCATTAAAAATGACACAGCTTCTGATTAATATTGAGAAACCTACATCCAGATATAATGTCTCAATATTTTGTTATTTACGTCTGTAGTTGTAAAGATTTCATGTGGACATCCTGTATATTCATATACTACCTAAAATGAAGAAGTAAGGATATCCTCTATACACAACGTGAAAGCGCTTAGGTGGCATGGTCGTAGAGCTCCATGCTTTCATGACCTCGGTACTATACTGCGTTGCATAATGTCTGACAGGTGACGTTAACATTGCCGGTACAGGAAAAGAGAAGAATAATTAGTTATCAACCAATAACAGACGACACATCCCAGGTTTATCTTGAAGTTGGGAGGAGATACAACGCTTCAGACCCACCAACTTCAAGATAAGTCTTAGAATGTGACCTCTGTCATTAGCTGAATTTTTCTTTTCTCTACCTCTGCCGGCAAAGTTTAAGTCGTCTGTCATACATTACGGAACGCAGTATAGATTGAGGTGGTGTGGCCGGCATCATTGTTCCGACAGTCCTTTTTACCCCAGGGAAAGACCCGGTATTCAGTTTTATATAATTGTCTCTGAACCTGGGGAGAGTCTTGCAAGTTTTTGCATCGAGAAAAATCCCATCAACAGCCGGGATTGAACCGAAGAACTTTCATTCTGTAGCCAGGTGATGTAACAGCCGAACTACCGGCCGAACATAGTATACAGTATCGTAGTGAAAAAAAGAAAGAACTCTGCGCCTAAAAGTTACACCTTACGCACAAATATATCATAAATCTGTAAAAATTACATGAATTCATGGCTGTAACACTTTATGGATTTTATGCTTCTTCAGTATAAATGAGGGACTCATTTTCAAAACCTGATAATGAAAATGAGCATCCTATGTTCATGCATTCTTCAATATTATAACTCTATATACAACTGACATAATTTGTCCTGAGAACGCCCTCTAAAGTACAAAAATCTTGCTTTGGAGAACATGTCTTTCACGTGTTAAATTTTATGTTAGCTTGTTAACATGACTCGGCCTACTGTTTCCCATCATCAGAATTGCTTGTCACTGGTCTTGGCGCCTTTTTTTTCTGTGGGGTTGTGTTTGTGTAGTGTAATGTGCAGTTAAGAGTGTGTGTGTTCTGAAATTGACAACCAATTCTGATTATGGCCAATAGCAGGCCGAAACATGTTAACAAGGTAACATAAAATTTAGCACGTGAAAGACATATAATACGTTTTCCAAAGTGCTATAGTGTTAAAAGTTCTGTATTCAAGATGTATAAAAAGTCTTGCGTTAAAAATGACTATGGTTCTTGCCCACAGCAAAATTTGCGACAAAATATTAATTCCACCTTTGAAACCAAAGAGTCTCGTGGTCCCATTTGGTTCTAAATGCACCCAACTTCTGTGGTTTTATAATGTCTCTTTTCTAGCTGGCAAGAAATTTTAGATCTTAAAATATTATCCGTGATTTCTCATAAAGTTATAGAAATGGACAAGAGTCATTTAGAAAAAAACTCTTCAATTACTGTATTAAAATATAAATAATGAATTTTTCATGTCCTTAATTCCCAGCAGACATTATGCAGTACCGGCATGTCAAATTTTGCCTATGATACTTAATCCTTTTTATAATGCTAACTTACTTACTTACAAATGGCTTTTAAGGAACCCGAAGGTTCATTGCCGCCCTCACATAAGCCCGCCAGCGGTCCCTATCCTGTGCAAGATTAATCCAGTCTCTATCATCATACCCCACCTCCCTCAAATCCATTTTAATATTATCCTCCCATCTACGTCTCGGCCTCCCTAAAGGTATTTTTCCCTCCGGTCTCCCAACTAACACTCTATATGCATTTCTGGATTCGCCCATACGTGCTACATGCCCTGCCCATCTCAAACGTCTGGATTTAATGTTCCTAATTATGTCAGGTGAAGAATACAATGCGTGCAGTTCTGTGTTGTGTAACTTTCTCCATTCTCCTGTAACTTCATCCCGCTTAGCCCCAAATATTTTCCTTAGCACCTTATTCTCAAACACCCTTAAACTATGTTCCTCTCTCAGAGTGAGAGTCCAAGTTTCACAACCATACAGAAGAACCGGTAATATAACTGTCTTATAAATTCTAACTTTCAGATTTTTGGACAGCAGACTGGATGATGAAAGCTTCTCAACCGAATAATAACACGCATTTCCCATATTTATTCTGCGTTTAATTTCCTCCCGAGTGTCATTTATATTTGTTACTGTTGCTCCAAGATATTTGAATTTTTCCACCTCTTCGAAGGATAAATCTCCAATTTTTATATTTCCATTTCGTACAATATTCTGGTCACGAGACATAATCATATACTTTGTCTTTTCGGGATTTACTTCCAAACCGATCGCTTTACTTGCTTCAAGTAAAATTTCCGTGTTTTCCCTAATCGTTTGTGTATTTCCTCCTAACATATTCACGTCATCCGCATAGACAAGAAGCTGATGTAACCCGTTCTATTCCAAACCCTGCCTGTTATCCTGAACTTTCCTAATGGCATATTCTAGAGCAAAGTTAAAAAGTAAAGGTGATAGTGCATCTCCTGCTTTAGCCCGCAGTGAATTGGAAAAGCATCAGATAGAAACTGACCTATACGGACTCTGCTGTAAGTTTCACTGAGACACATTTTAATTAATCGAACTAGTTTCTTGGGAATACCAAATTCAATAAGAATATCATATAATACTTCCCTCTTAACCGAGTCATAAGCCTTTTTGAAATCTATGAATAACTGATGTACTGTACCCTTATACTCCCATTTTTTCTCCATTATCTGTCGAATACAAAAATCTGATCAATAGTCGATCTATTACGCCGAAAACCGCACTGATGATCCCCAATAATTTCATCTACGTACGGAGTTAATCTTCTCAAAAGAATATTGGACAAAATTTTGTACGACGTCAACAAAAGTGATATTCCCGAAAGTTACCACAGTTGGTTTTGTCCCCTTTTAAAAATAGGTACAATTATGGACTCCTTCCATTGTTCTGGTACAATTTCCTTTTCCCAAATAGCAAGTACAAGTTTATAAATTTCGCTATATAATGCACTCCCACCCTCTTGTATTAATTCTGCTGGAATTTGATCGATACCTGGAGACTTGTACTTTTTCAGATTTTCTATCGCAATTTCGACTTCTGAAAGCGTGGGTTCGGGTATAAATGGCTCAACAATACATGGTTTTTATAATGCTAAAGAAGAACAAATGTTCACAATTTTCAATTTTGGATCAATTAACGTCAGATGTTTGTCTAGTAGTTATATGCACATTTTATATGCGAATTGAATTTTTACGGTCTTACTAATAACTCTATATACAAACGTTTAACTGTCTTATACAATGAGTAGCTCGTTTATACGTCGTGTGTAAATTCCTTACTAATAATCACTACATACGTCGTGTATAACAGTATAACTGTTACACAGCTACGTCATAGTTTCGTCATTACTTAATTACGAAAGGTAATAGAATATCTGAGGTTCTCTACTGCATCCGGTAGAGCGCTCTAGTGTGCCGTATTAATCGATAGTACAACTGGTTCTGATCGACTACCACCTATATTTTGGTCAAAGAGTACAAGCTACAGGAATATTATCCTATTTTATTTATTTATCAGAGCTTCCTCAAATTAGAGGCTGCCATTAGACAAAGCATACAAAACAATACAAGAACAAATAGATGATGAGAGCTGAAAGACTAAGAAAAAGGCAAACAAATACACTGGCAGTTTACAGACGAAAAAAAAATTTCAAGTAAAGAATCAATGAAAGCTAAGAAGGAAAAGAAAATGATAATGGTGCATCAATTTTTTCCATACACTGAATTAGAGTCCATACACGTGGTTCCGTGAAAGTTTGACTGACTCTCTAATTATGAAGAGGGCCAGTTCATTCAGAAAAGACTTGTGCAGTCCTAGGGTCTTACAGAATTGAGAAGAGAAGTTGGGTATCGTTCCTCTTGCTCCAAACATCAATCCCGTAACACTGATATCTTCAAGTTGGTATTTATCTTCATAATACGGGATGGTTGGAACGTTGTGCTCTTTGGTTTGTTCTTCTATGGTTATCATAAAATGACAGTCGATACGAACAGCTGTTAGAGAGGTGGCCATTTTTCTCTATATACAACGCTTAAACGAGGGGTTTCGTGTATATA
>JAJSOF020000039.1:26710173-26729566 GCA_025594305.2 Periplaneta americana
GAAGTCATGAATTTTAGGAACACTACACGTCCAGATGAGTCATTTTTTTTTTCAGAAAATAGTAAAGAAAAAGAACTCAAGTTCAGGCATGTAATGTATTGTATTGTACTGTATTGTATGTATGATGTATGTGTGAATGTGTGTGACCGTTTGATTATATAAAAGTTTCCAGATTACTTTTCACACTACCAAACGCAGAGTCACTTAAAATAGTGCTGCTGCCTAAGGTAAGTTCTGAAAGTAGTTGGTTAAATTGTTTTACTAGAAGGGGCTAGCGACAGGAACAGTTTGGCTGTGGCGCATGCGCGGACCTCTCATGTAGTGACTGCGTGATCGTAACAAGAATTTTTATCGCGTGCACATTACAGATCAAATCATGAAGTTTCCTTCGTGCTCCCGTTACACATTTTGCATATGGATTATTCCATATGATATCGATCAGTAAAAAACCTCGCATTTTTTATATTCTAATTTTTCCCTATTTATACAAGGTGCTGAGGACAGTGCATTTTCAAAAATATACTATCAAAAGTCAAACCGTTTTCGTACTATAGAGCGACAAATTTAGCGTATTTTATAAAAACAAGCCTCTTTCAGCGCTCAGAACTCTGGAAACATTTACTGCAGAACATTGAACGAGAGCTTATTTTGAAGCAGACATTTGGTAGGTTATGATAAGAAGTAATCCTTATTTTTATTATATATAGAGAGACAGATAATCTGATTTTACTTACTTTTAGGCTTTTTGCCAATTTGTAAAAATGTAAAAAATATTGAGAAAAAAACCTTGCATTATTAAGATGGATTCGGCATTGTTTGCTTAGTGGCTCGGCAATAAGTTTCGAGGGTATTAAATAAATTATTTTCACACGCCTAGAGTTGACGGCGCAGTATCGCACGCACTAGCCGAGAGCTGAAGATAAGCGAGCGTTGGGCGTCATTTTACTCCTATGTTTATGAAAACTTGTGATAAAGCTAGCCCAGCTATGCGCTACTAGACGAAACATCACTTGTTTGTCTCCTGGCCTTGCTTGTCTCGGCTAGCTCCCTCCTCACAGTCAGCTGGTTACTTCACGCGCGTACTATTTATTTTCTTTATTTGATATTTTCAATACTTTCTTATCAACGTTGCATCAGTAAAAAATATGTGTTTAATTGTATTTTCAATGCGGAATCTAACCATATATTTTAAAAATATTTTTTCGTGGGCAAAGGCGTCTCAATGAAGAAAAATCTAAATTTCTCCATTTCCATAAATAGTAAGAAAAACTGTTTACATGTCAATATAAACTTTAATTTCTCAGCATCAAAATAAACCATGATTTTGATCATTGGGCGAAAGGGTTTCGGAGCCACAACAGTTTAAAAGTTGCGAATTTTATGATAATACGATAAATTTAAATATTTTTAATTTAAACACTATGAAGTTCTGATGCCTCAAACTTTGCACAAAGCATTGTATCACAGTTGTCAACGGACAGAAAAAGTTTCATTGTATTTAAAAATTGCAAGGTCAATTTTTGTCTATATTTCGGTCGATTTGAGATGGAATAGCCCATATGCGAAGGTTGGGTTCGGTTATTTAATTTTTTTATTAACCAAGTTCACGCATGCGCAGTTACCATCTCACAGCTAAACTGTTATTCTCGCGAGCAGCATGTGTTTCACTGTCTTAAGCTGTCATTTACACAGTGCAGTTGAAACTAATAATGTAATTAGATGTATCATAATTTGTGGGAGATATAAAAATTAAAATATAATATTCTCTGTTGGACCGAAGTTACCCTTAATGGTTCATGTTACCCCGTTCACGGTACAGTGTTGGCAGTATGAATTCCTCTTCAACTCTTGTCAGAATTACGTTAATTAACACTTTGAAATAAGATACTCTGAGTCTTCGGCTTCTTGACTGAGACAATGTTTACGACTACAGACAATGAGAAATGTTTTATTCGGTATGCGTATTGTGTACTGTGCAAAATAGGTTGGTACTAATGTAACACTATCGCTCAACCTATTCTCCGTCCTGACGGCGTCTAAATCAAAGTCGAATACCGAGGAGGGAACACTGGAAACCCAAAGCATTTCTGTTTAATGAAGAAAGTTATCAGTGCTACATGGAAAATAATGGAAATTTTCGCACATTTATTTTTTATAATCGAAATCACTTGTAAATAAAAAGACTTCAAGGCAATTCTATGGGGTAGGATGTAAAATTCAGAAACTTTTTAAGCCGTATTTTTTTATTTAATAATGTCTTTGGAAAACAATTAATCTTCTGACATGGCCTCAGAATATCAACCCTGAAGAACTTTTTATCATTGAGTTCCCATCACAAATTCATTTTTTCTCGGTATAATAGAGACAATCATAGTGTCGGACGTAAAGCTGAAAAACCATTTTATGGAATATCATATAGTTCAATATCAAAACTCTCTGAAGTGTAAGAATTCAGTTCAGTGAAATAATTTTTATTTTTAAGTTAAGACTTTTCTTCTAAAATATTAAGTGTCAACATTACAGATAAATTCTGTGAGACAAATTAATATATCTTTAATATTCTCTCAGCTAGCAGTGCATAATAACTGCGGATTCCCGGTCAACAAGTCATTCAAGTTGAGTGCGCTCCTAGTATATGACAGTTAACGTTGACATACACGTCAACATAAATATGCCTAACTTGGAGTCAGGCCAAAAGGAAACATCGAAGGAGGAAGGTTCGGTCCGCTATTGTGGATTGAATTCGGTGTAGCTCAGTGGTCAGAGCGCTTGGTTCGTAGAACCAAGGAACCAGGTTCGATCCCCGGCGCCGGAGCGAATTTTTCTTCTAAAATATGAAGTGTCAACATTACAGATAAATTCTGTGGGACAAATTAATATATCTATAATAAACAAACAAATGAAGTTGGATCCACCAACATAATAAGTATAGTGATCTGTACGTAGGACTGCGAAACAGCGTGTCCGCGTTTGAATCCAGGTAGAGGCAAGTTACCTGACTGACTTTTTTTCAGGGATTTTTCCTCAGCCAAATAAAAGCAAATTCTGGGTAAATTTCTGCACTGGACCCTGGCTCATTTCGCTGGCATTACCATCTTTATTTCACTCAGACGCTGGATAACCATTGCAGTTGATAATCATCATAAAATAACAATCACGAACAAGGTATACGTTTAACGCAATTAAACACATTCAATAAATCCGCTATCACTATTTTTTGCATCTGTAAACAATGATAAGCAAATGTAATAGGATTAAACTGCAAAGTGTATATACAAAGTTGGAGTAACTTAGCAGAATTTAGTTTGTTAAGTTGAAATTTCATCCAGCAATAAGCAAAAATAAGAGCAACACACTCGAAGCAAATTGTGGGTTATAGCAAGCAAAGTTTGTATGCATATCCATCATACATTTCAAGATACAATCTATGTTTAAACAGCATTGTGTGACTTGTCATGCGGGCTTCATCAATAGAACGTCAAGATATTGGTTCTTAAAATATGAAAGGTTTGAATCAACTCGTCACACGAAAATTTAATGACAACATGAGCCATTATAAATTTACAAGAGAGAGCATCACCTATTATGAAACAATTAATTTATTTTCTCAATCATGCCCTAATAATTATTATCACAATAATTTTAATAGTTGTATCATACATAATAATAGCAATAATTTTTAATAACTATGTTAATCGATTTCGTAATGGAAGGTGAAATAATCGAATTAGCATGCACAATTTCTCCAGCAGTATTTCTAATTATTTAATTGCAATACCACCTTTACGGTTATTATATTTAATACAATTACTCAGAAACTTTTATGTTTACGTAGGACATTACGGTATTTTATATTTTCTGAGAATTACAGTCTTCTGGTTTCATACTGCTATTAGAATAATGCTGTAAGTCATAAAACGTCTCCGAGTTATGGAGCTTGATTGTATGAAACTGAAATATTACAGTTCAGCAGTTTTTTTCATTGAATTAATATATGTCTTCTTCAATAGTTGTAATATCAGAGTAATTAAATCAATATCCAATTCGTAAATACGAATATACTTTCTACCTTATTGACCTCTTGAGTGTATTCTAGGTTTTCAAGACAAATGCACCACAATTACATAGTTCAATTATGTTTATATCTATATAATCTCTGGTCATTGCATTTAATATCACTAGTATAAAAAATAAATCAGTTATTCATAGATTTCAAAAAGGCTTATGACTCGGTTAAGAGGGAAGTTTTATATGATATTCTTATTGAATTTGGTATTCCCAAGAAACTAGTTCGATTAATTAAAATGTGTCTCAGTGAAACGTACAGTAGAGTCCGTATAGGTCAATTTCTCTCAGATGCTTTTCCAATTCACTGTGGGCTAAAGGAAGGAGATGCACTATCACCTTTACTTTTTAACTTTGCTCTAGAATATGCCATTATGAAAGTTCAGGATAACAGACAAGGTTTGGAATTGATCGGATTACATCATCTGCTTGTCTATGCCGATGACGTGAATATAATAGGAGAAAATCCACGAACTATTATGGAGAACACGGGAATTTTACTTGAAAAAAGTAGAGAGACAGATTTGAAAGTAAATCCCGAAAAGACAAAGCATATGATTATGTTTCGTGAACAGAATATTGCACGAAGTGGAAAATATATAAAAATTGGAAATTTTATTTATGTTTTGCAGAGGTGGAAAATTTCAAATATCTTGGAGCAACAGTAACAAATATAAAGGACACTTGAGAGGAAATTAAACGCAGAATGCATGTTATTATTCGGTTGAGAAGTTTTGTCATCCAGCCTGCTCTCAAAAAAGCTGAAAGTTAGAATTTATAAAACAGTTACCTATATTACCAGTTTTTCTGAATGTTTATCAAACTTTGACTCTCCCTTTCAAAGAGGAACAGAGGTAAAGGGTGTTCGAGAATAAGTTGTTCACGAAAATATTTGGGGCTAAGAGGGATGAAGTTACAGCAGAATGGAGAAAGTTACACAATGCAGAACTCCACGCACTGTTTTCTTCACCTGACATAATTAGGAACATTAAATCCAGACGTTTGGGCAGGGCATGTAACACGTATAGGTGTATTCATAAATGTATATAGAGTGTTAGTTGAAAGGCCGGAGAGAAAAAGACCTTTGGGGAGGCCGAGATGTATACGGGAGGATAATATTAAACTGGATCTTAGGTAAGTGTGATATGATTGTAGAGACTGGATTAATCTTGCACAGGATAGGGACCAATGGCGGACTTATGTGAGAGCGGGAAGGAACGTGCGGGTTCCTTAAAAGCAATTTGTAAGTAAGTAATTAAGGTATACAAAATAAAACTTTTTTCTTTCACAAAAATTAAATTAACCGAATCTTAGTGTCTTTATCATAGTGAGGTGAAATATGCTTTGCGATTTGTTCTATCAGACAGGGGTTTTTGTGAGACACGTTTAAATTTTGTTATGGCATTAGTACTTATTAACATTAAATGATAAATATACACCTCATTTTCGGTTAGCTAAAAAGTTTTACATGAAGATTTTCTGGCATATTTTCCCTCTAGGCATAATGGGACTCCAGTTGCCTTGATACCTCCTTTCCATCACAGAAATCTGCTGATGAAATGCTCACCATATTCATCACTGAGAGGCCAAGATTTTTCGGGAAGAGATCTAGGTGAAAATCAGAGGAGTGAATTTTTAAAGGCATGTTGCGTCCCATAATTTTGTCTAAATTTATGTGACCACTTATTATTTCACAACAGCTTTCTCCTTTGTAATTTCCGAGAAAACCACAACAGATATTTTTAATGATTTATAGGCTGGTTTTTCCAGTGGGTTTAACAGTTTCTCAAAACGTTGATTATCCAATATTAGTGATTTTATTATTAGGTCTATAAAATTTTCTTCCTTCAGTTATACATTATTAATTATGGAAAATTTATATTTCTAATATACAAATTCATTTTTATCAGTTGGTTTTACAAAATTTTTCATAGGTTCCATTTTTATAAGCATCGGAGGAAAATATACATTTTAAGATTCACTGACGGGCTATTTGACAAATGAAGGATTCAGAGCCATAGTGGGCCAAGCGACATATATTAAAAAATGCAGAACACAAAGGATAAAATTAAGTGAATACCGTAATTCAATGGAAACATATAGCAAGCAATATAAAGTATGCACATTAAAACTAAATTATATGTGAATCTTCATTAAACTATGGTATTCACTGAACTTTAACCCTTGATTTCTCGCTTTTAATAAATGGCGCTTGGCCCACTATGGCTCTGAACTCTTCAAATTTGTATGCCCAGGAATACCAGATTCACATTTAGGCCACTGCATTCTAATTCTGTGAGACTTCCTATCCCTGCTGTCCCATTTACACAGCAAACAGCAGAATTCAGTGTATCCACGTTGCAAACCTATCAATTAAGCTATCACTTTCAAATCTCCACATATGTTCCAGTTATATTTTGTATACTGATTTTTTTTCCAAAAACAAATTCATATTTCAATACGTCATTTTCATATCAGTATCTCACGCCAATGGTATTTATGCAGAAATACTAACTTTTGATGAGTCTATGAACAATCGCCATTCATCTGGCTGGTGTTGATGTTCAAGAGTCTCCATTACTGCACGGACATTATAAAGAGAAAAACATTTTTCTCTTTAGAGAAGTAGTCTTTGAAATCATAGTAGCGACTACGATAAATGCACATCCTTGTATTTTTGTGGAGTAGATTCCAGCCATTGAGCCTGGAACTTGAAGTATTTATGGACTCTAGAAATGTCAGATTTCCTCAAAATTTTGATAAATAATGCTTTTGCCTCATCTAAAAGCTCATTTCTTATAGTTTAAAAAATATATAACTTATACCCATTATCTGAATAATTTCGTAATTATTTGTGCATTTATAATATAAGCGTACTATACATTTTACACCTTACGCCATTTTCAGTGTCTGTTTTCCCTTAATTCATATTTTCCGACATGTATCTCCATCCGAGGGACAATAAGTAGAATTGGAATTGAGCAAAAGGCTTCATTGTGGTATTTAAAGTCCTGATATAATGTGGCATATCTTTTGACTGGTTCAAGATAACTAAATAATTTTAATATGTAACATTCTCCATATGTAGGGGATCATTTTGGAGAAAAAGTTTTAGCCTAAGTGCATTTCTAATGGAGATAGATCGTTCCAAAATTGTATTAATTTTTTTCCAAGAAAAATTCTTTGTTGCCCCAAATTTTGAATTTCCAACTACATAAAGTGCTTAGCTTACTCCCAAGAATCATGTCACCAAAATTTGTAAGACATTAAGGAAAATATGTTGATTTTTATCCTAGGAGTCGATGTATATGATTATGTCTCATCACGAAAATATTGTAGGAAATGGAAATATAAACATTGGAAATTTATCCTTTGAAGAGGTTGGAAAAATTCAAATACCTGGGAGCAACAGTAACAAATATAAATGATACTCGGGAGGAAATTAAACACAGAATAAGTATGGGAAATGCCTGTTATTATTCGGTTGAGAAGCTTTTATCATCTACATAGTCTGCTGTCAAAAAATCTGAAAGTTAGAATTGATAAAGCAGTTATATTACTGGTTGTTTTTTAAGGTTGTGAAACTTGGACTCACTTTGAGAGAGGGACATAGGTTAAGGGTGTTTGAGAATGAGGTGCTTAGGAAAATATTTGGGGCTAAGAGGGATGAAGTTACAGGAGAATGGAGAAAGTTACACAACACAGAACTGCACGCATTGTATTCTTCATCTGACATAATTAGGAACATTAAATCGAGACGTTTGAGATGGGCAGGGCATGTAGCACGTGAGGGCGAATCCAGAAATGCATATAGAGTGTTGGTTGGGAGGCCGGCGGGAAAAAGACGTTTGGGAAGGCCGAGACGTAGATGGGAAGATAATATTAAAATGGATTTGAGGGACGTCGAATATGATGGTAGAGACAGGATTAATCTTGCTCAGGACAGGGACCAATGGCGGGCTTATGTGAGGGCGGCAATGAACCTCCGAGTTCCTTAAAAGCCAGTAAGTAAGTAAGTAAGTGAGTCGATGTAGGCATATACCTAAAGGATTCAAATAATCTCATAGACAATTTTAAATTCCGAATAAGATCATTAAGATTTCCTTGATTTAAAAAGTGTGGTCTAGGGAACAACTTGACTCTCGTCTCTTCTACAGGATGAGTTGAGTCGGGTTCGGATTCAGAGTTACCACTTAAAGTCACAAAATCTGAACACTTTGGTATCGGGTACTTTTCAAAATTTAAATTTAATTTATTGTTTATTTATCGACGCTCGCAACTGCCGAGGTTATATCAGCGTCGCCGGTGTGCCGGAATTTTTCCGCGCAGGAGTTCTTTTACATGCCAGTAAATTTACTGACATGAGCCTGTCGCATTTAAGGACACTTAAATCTCATCGACCTGGGCCGGGATCGTAGCCGCAAACTCGAAGACAGAAGGCCAGCGCCATACCGACTGCAATACCCAGGTCCACCGTAGTAGTTCTCAATATTGCTCAGTTTTAACTCTTTTCGAGACTACAGTCGAGAGAGCATAGACAAAGTATGTTCATTGCCTATGAATTAATTACGGAGTTCCACGGTGTGCACCTCTAATGCCATACAAATAAAATACCCAGATATGGAAGTAATTCATTATTCCTTTTCACCCTTAATGTCAATAAAGAATAACAAACCTGTTCCAACTTATGCTTCTCCAATGGCTCCTTATTTTTTGGGACGATGCTGCATGCCTCAACTCGATCTATGATATAATTATTAGTTAATTAATACGTATATACAGCTGGCTATGATATACGCAACGGCTAATACGTTCACCTTTAACACACAGTAGGAACGGTCGTGGGTTCAAATTCCACCTGATATTAATGCGATGCCCCGTGCTCTGTTACGCGGAGGTCGGGAACAATGTTGATCTGACGTCGCAGTACTCCTCACACACATCGTTCTAATGTCACCTCAAATAAGAGCAACAGTGGAATAAGGATAAATGGTGCAGGCGTACGAGAAGACTCGATATTCAAAATATACAGGATCATTCACGAAGAGAGATAAAAAAATTTAGGATACGATATCTTAGGCCATCTTGAGTGAAAAGTTCATATGAACATAGGTCCATTTTCGAACGATGGTGGAGCTAGATGCACTTTTTTGGTAAAACGTCTCGCCCGAATGTGAATCAGAGTTACCATATGCAGCTGACGTGAAACAAGGTCACCGATGAATGACGTAACATTGGAATCCACATTGTGAGCGACGTAGCTAAGAGAAGAGAAACAAACTGGGTGGGGGGGGGGCATTAAAATGTCACAACAAATACGTTATCACTTATCGTTTCATAGCAGTTCAGTCAGCTACCTACAGTACAGTAGTTATACAGGTACAGTTATCGGAAGTGTTAAGTTGTGTTTTTCAAGATGCCTTATAAATTTTTGACTGCAGAATACGCCGATATTGTGTATGTATATAGTTTGTGTGTTGGAAGTTCCTTGCGTCCCTTTGCTGAATATGAACGACGCTTTCCGAACAGAAGGGTACCATATCGAAGAGTATTTACTGTCTATGGGGTTGGATGAAAGACTTGGTATAGTAAAGGTACGTGGAAACGAGAGAGGCGCTAATCGACCGTATTTTGGATCCAGCATAAAGACAGCCACGTGCAACTCTCCCGAGCGATGAGCGCTATTCACGCCCGAGCGCAACAGTGCATTGAAGCAGAAGGAGGTACCTTTGAAAATGTGCGATAATATCGACCCCGACTTCTAGAATATTAGGTATGTATGCATACGTGAATATAAACTTTAAATTTGTCCGTTATCTGTCTCTAAATGCGAGTTAGTACAATGGAATCCGAGAAGTTTTTGTGAAATCAAAGAGCTATATCTCCGGAACCGTTCGAAAACGGACCTATATTCATATGAACTTTTTCACTCAGAATGACTTCAGAATTCACATCCTAAATTTTTTACCTTTCCTCGTGAATCACCCTGTATGTACGTGTAATTCTGAAGTTTCTATATTATACGGAGTGATCCATTAAAACCTTTACGATTTAAATCAATCACTACTTTCGAACAAACAGCAAACCTGTGAATTTACTTCTGAACCATAGAGTAACTGTGGAAGATTCAGATATTATTTCAATACATGTCAGAGCAAAGGTACCTTTCAACTTCATACAAACAAAATTGTATCCGTCGCACAATATATTGTGACGTTTGTCAAAGACTGTGGTTGTAAATGTTGTTAACTTCATTTCTGATGATTGCTCTGAGTTGAGAAAATGTTTTTGAACGATTTAAATTAAACTGTGTTCTTTACGTAGAAACGAAATGAAAAAATCTGGAAAGGTTAAGTCCGGAGGCATAGAGGGCCAGACACATTTTGAAATTATGTTATCACTAGGCTTCGAGACTTCGGACCCAATAGAGCAGTTCAGTGGGAAATTCGCATAACGGCGTACTGAGTATAGTGGTAAACCGTACAGTGGGTGGGTATACTGTAGAATGAATGCCAATAAATACGGAAAGGAAAACGCTCTGGATTTGAAGGTTCTGACGAATAACTTGGTTTTCATACAAACCTATTTTCAAACTATGTCTGAAACTATTACACGGTTAGAAAAGTCAGAGCAAGAGATGCCGGAAGCCCTGAAATTAGTTAAGAAAATGACACAGAGATATAATGAGACACCAAGTACACCGGTTACTGAACGTGTAAAACAGAATTGGAAATCAATTTTTTTTAAAATAGCGGATATGGTAGACTGTGTACTATATACAGCAAATTAGTGGACATAGAGTCACCCGAGAATAAAGGATTGTCTCTTAGAGATGTTAGGTTTCTTCGTTTTGCTCCTATCACGGCATCCGACGTAGAGGGCAGTTTTCACAGAACAAACTGTGTTTGGCAGATAACCGAAAAGATTTACGTTTGAGACATTGAAAATGTGTCTTGTAGTACATTGCAATTCGGTACTGTAACTGCACTTCCTAAATATGACCAATAGAATCTATACTAATAATAAATCTGTAGCCGAAATTTTTCTGGTAATTTTCGATTTTCCAAAAATAATTGGCCCTAACATATATAATTAACCACCCTGAAACCGAAAATCGCTTTTTTTTTTTTAAATTTTGTTTGTATGTCTGTCTGTATGTTTGTTACCTTTTCACGCGATAATGGCTGAACGGATTTCGATCAAAATTGGAATATAAACTAAGTTCGTTGTAACTTAGATTGTAGGCTATATGGCATTCAAAATACATTATTTAAAAGGGGGTTATAAGGGGGCCTGAATTAAATAAATCGAAATATCTCGCTTATTATTGATTTTTGTGAAATATGTTACATAACAAAAGGTTCTTTGAAAATAATTTCTGATAAGTTTTATTCTCTGAAAAATTTTTATAGGACTGATATTTAATGAGATAAATGAGTTTTAATTTAAAATAACTGCCATCTAAGGCGGTGTATTGAAATAAAAAACAAATGACTTCGTCTGTAAGGGGCCTTGGATACAACAATCGACAGCTATGAAACATAGCGTACAGACAATGTTTCTGTGTTTGCATGAAGTAATATCGGAAGCTAAATTAACCGATTTGTATAATTAATTATTATTTCATCATTGGAAAGTGTAGTTTCTCTGGATGGACATAATACTACAATGTTATTACAGTAACTTGTGAGTGAATTGAGGACAGGTAAGATTAAAATAGCTTATTATGCACAGAAAACGTGATAGGTTATTCTGTATATTCATTTCCTGTATTTCTTCTAATAATGTTTATGAACATATTTATTTTTATCACAGAGAATTAACGAACAACAAGAGTGTATTGATTTAGTATGCAGTAATAGTACGTTAGCTTAGCAATCCATTATTTTATAATTCAAATTTTAACTATGCTCAATTGAATCGTGTTAAAATACATAAAATACATATGCAATAAATGCAATGCAAAAAAATTGGGTAATGAGCCAAGCAGATTATGTTGCGCTGTTGTAAAAGTTGTTCGTCCTGAGATTCAAGAGCTCCCACAATAAATTAAAAACTTTCTAATTCGAGTACATCCGTTATCAACACAATTTTTCATAATATAATATATTATAAACATATTAATAAATCTGTAGTCAAAATGTTTCTGTTAATTTTCGCTTTTCCAAAAATAATTGGTAATAACAATTAAGAAACATGTTAAAGGAATTGTCAATGCACCAAATGAGTGGTCTCTGGATCAAAATGATCGCATTTTAATTATTTGGATGCAATATAAATTAAGTAACATATTAAACGATGTATCCTTCTATCAAACACGAATGTTCCCTGGATCAAACGTCCTATTTTAATTATGTAATTACTTTATATTTATTTCTAACGGCTTCAGCGGAGCGCACGGGTACGGCTAGTAAATGAATAAATTAAAATTGCTACGTGCTCATTTCCACCCTTACACTGTGTATAATTAAATAGAAATGCTATAGAAGACAGGAGAATGAATGCTTTTCACATTCTTTTGACATTGTCAATGTGTAATGTATATTTACTTTCAGAATGTACATATGTGTGTGTTTCTCCATACTACTGTACTCTACTCTAAATAGCAACGTTGTTACCTCAACACATCTGTACCTTTCACTACCTGCAGCGAGTCAACAACCTATAGTACATGCACAGTAAACTTATTGTATCGGGTCCCAAGTCCAGAAGCCTGGTTATCACCGAAGAAGCTGGTTATGAGCCCATATACAGGGACATCATTTTATTTTTACTTGCATTTTTATTGTACCTGCATTTCTGAATGTACTTCACTCTCACCCCTTCACTAATGTCCTTGCTCCCTTCAGACACACAAACTTACGACCGCTGTTGCATTCGAAGTCTTCAAGCAGTGAAGTAAACACTGCAGTGTATAGTGTGTTTCAGAAATATGGTTGCGTTTTCAATAGAAGAAAGAACAAGTATTAATAATATCATACTAAAAATTTATATTCAACAAACGATAAATTCAATTTCAGAGAATATGCTTCAAAATGTTTTTAATAATATGCATAAAAGAATTGAAGCCTGCATTGTAATGAACGGCAACCATTTTCAGCAACTTGTTTAAAAATTCAGATTAGCTTATTTTGAATTGAGGTGGCTAGAAACAAAGGAATGCTAGTGACATTTGTAATAACATGAGTTAAGTGCATCCAGTGTAAGCTAAAGTATCTAAAATTTTAGTGGCAAAGGGATATTTTAATCGCATCACACATTAAAATTTAAATAAAAATTTCACCGATTTTACGAAAGCTTAAATATTTAAACCTCATTTTCTCAAAAGTAACTTAAGTGCACTTACAGCCCTTTACCTATGAGCCCCTCAATTTAAATGCACTCTATATTGTATGTTAACACAAGTAGACATTACATAACGAACATAGCCGCCTGAAATTTTGAGTTTTTGAAAAAAAAATGTTACTACTCTACTGTATTTTGATAAATTCCGTAAAAGTTATGATCAAACTCAAAATCGTAATATCGTATTTCCCTACAACATAAATGGATACAGTACTTTTCACTCCTCCTATACCTAGTAAAATGATTTGTTTACATATTGCACTAGTAACATCAAACTCCTGTAATGGAAGGGGGCAACTGAGTTTCCGAGTAGAGCCAGGTTAATGTTAAAAATGTTGGTAAAAATAAAGTGATGTCCCTGTATTCACGTTGTTCAAATTTTTCCACGAATTCCGAGAAGGTGCGAACGTAAACCTTAGTGTTAACAGTCTCATTGAAAAAAATAAATAACACCACTGATTTTAAGACAGACCATGGGAATATATATATTTGTCAGACCTATATCTGCTGTTTTGAGATCTGACGTAGTCTGTCAGGTAAAGCTATGGCTCATAAAAAAACCACGTTATGAAGAGAATCTATGGAATTTAAGTAAAGAGAACCCAGAATGCAATACCGCACTCCTTCCTCTTTGCATCGTTCCTTTGATTCATGCATTGCATGCACTCAGTACGGTCGTATGGTACTCTAGCTGAATTACGGTTGCTCCAACAACAGGAATATGACACCGCTCCAACATGGCTGCCACGATAATCACAAACACATTTCAGGAATAGCAGTGTAAATTAGCAATCGAGTCTTCTTTATGTACAACATAACTAGATATATTCATATAAAATAGATAGGGAGAACATACATATGTTTTTAAGATTTTAACTAAATTCATTCACATAAGTGGCTATAAAACAACTGAATGCAGACTACATATTGGTTAATGAATTTAATTTGTACTACATCTATACTAATAATAAATCTGTAGCCGAAATTTTTCTGGTAATTTTCGATTTTCCAAAAATAATTGGTCCTAACACATATAATTAACCACCATGAAACCGAAAATCGCTTTTTTGAAATTTTTGTTTGTATGTCAGTCTGTCTATCTGTCTGTATGTTTGTTACCTTTTCACGCGATAATGGCTGAACGGATTTCGATGAAAAATGAAATATAAATTAAGTTCGTTGTAACTTAGATTATAGGCTATATGGCATTCAAAATACATTATTTAAAAGGGGGGTTATAAGGGGGCCGGAATTAAATAAATCGAAATATCTCAATTATTATTGATTTCTATGAAAAATGTTCCATAACAAAACTTTCTTTAAAAATCATTTGCGATAAGTTTTATTCTCTGAAAAAATTTTGATAGGGCTGATATTTAATGAGATAAATGAGTTTTAAAATTAAAATAACTGCCATCTAAGGCCGTGTAATGAAATAAACAAATGACTTCGTCTATAAGGGGCCTTGGTCAACAACAATCGAAAGCTATGAATCACAGTCTACAGAAAATGTTTCTGTGTTTGTATGAAGCAATATCGGAAGCTAAATTAACCGATTTGTGTAATTAATTATTATCTCACCATTGGAAAGTGTAGTTTCTCTGGATGTACATAATGCTATAATGTTATTACAGTAACTTCTGAGTGAATTGAGGACAGGTATGATTAAAATAGCTTCTTATGCACAGAAAACTTGATAGGCGATTCTGTGTATTCGTTTCCTGTATTTCTTAAAATAATGTATATCTCAGAGAATTAACGAACAACGAGAGTGTATTGATTTAGTATGCAGTAATAATATGTTAGCTTAGCATTTCATTATTTTATAATACAATTTTAACTATGCTCAATTGAATCGAGTTAAAATCTATAAAATACATATGCATTAAATGCAATGAAAAAAATTTGGGTAATGAGCCAAGCAGATTATGTTGCCCTGTTGTAAAATAAAATTTGTTCCTCCTGAGATTCAAGAGGCCCCACAACAAATTGAAAACTTACTTATCGGGGTACATCCGTTATCAACACAATTTTTATATAATATAATATAATATAATATAATATAATATAATATAATATAATATAATATAATATAATATAATATATATAATATAATATAATATAATTTAAGTTATTTTTATTTGAAGGGTTCAGAACCATAGTGGGCCAAGCGCCATTTACTGAATACGTAGAAAACAAGAGTTAAAATTAAGTTATTACCATAATTCAATGGAAACATATACCAAGTAAAATAAAGTCTACACATTAAATGTAAATGTTGTCAATGTTCATTGAACTATGGATGCATGTAATAAAAATTAAGAAACATGTTAAAGGAATTGTCATTGCACCAAATGAGTGCTCTCTAGACCAAAATGATTCAATTTTAATTATTTAAATATAATTTAAATTAAGTAACATATTAAACGATTTATCCTTCTATCAAACACGAATATTCCCTGGATCAAATGTCCTAATTTAAATATGTAATTACTTTATATTTATTTCTAACGGGTGCAGCGGAGCGCACGGGTACGGCTAGTTCGGAATAAATCAATACTATTTATCCTCTTCTCTATAGGCATTATATACTTAACTTATTGGCATTTAAGGAACTCGGAGGTTCATTGCCGCCCTCACATAAGCCCGCCATTGGTCCCTATCCTGAGCAAGATTAATCCAGTCTCTATCATCATATCCCACCTCCCTCAAATCCATTTTAATATTATCTTCCCATCTACGTCTCGGTCTCCCCAAAGGTCTTTTTCCCTCAGGCCTCCCAAACTAACACTCTATATGCATTTCTGGATTCGCCCATAGTGCTACATGCCCTGCCCATCTCAAACGTCTGGATTTAATTTCCTAATTATGTCAGGTGAAAAATACAATGCGTGCAGTTCTGCGTTGTGTAACTTTCTCCATTCTCTGTAACTTCATCCCTCTTAGCCCCAAATATTTTCCTAAGCACCTTATTCTCAAACACCCTTAACCTATGTTCCTCTCTCAAAGTGAGAGTCCAAGTTTCACAACCATAAAGAACAACCGGTAATTATAACTGTTTTATAAATTCTAACTTTCAGATTTTTTGACAGCAGACTGGATGATAAAAGCTTCTTCACCCGAATGATAACAGGCATTTGCCATATTTATTCTGTGTTTAATTTCCTCTCAGGATCATTTATATTTGTTACTGTTGATCCCAGGTATTTATACTTTTTCAGATTTTCTGTCGCAATGTCGACTTCAGAAAGTGTGGATTCGGGTATAAATGGCTAAACAGTTTGTATTTTAATTTTGTAACGATCATTTCTATTTGGCCTATGTATATTTAGTAGGTTGTCCAAAACAGTTTTTCCATCTGTTGAGGATTAATTGAGCGTCTGCAAGCAAGTCACCATTCTCATCCTTGATGCATTCTTGAATTCCTTTATGCTTGTGTTTTAATATCAACTTAATATTCCGTGGCGCTACAGCCCATGAAGGGCCAAGACCGACCAGCCGGCTGCTGGCCTCACGGCCACATGCCGAAGCAGAGGTGCAGGATCATCCAACCAGAATGGAGGTATCGTGTGGTTAGCACGATGAGCCCCCAGTTAATATAAAGTTACTGTTATCAATAGGCAGCGGATTTTGCATATTTGCATGTTCTTTTCCTTAAACTTCACGATAAAATCTAACTACAGTACTGTAATTATGTTTATGCTCGACCATGCCGAAATGTAGTAATTATACACCTGGTAGCTGTCCTTTAATGCAATTCATTAAAGTACACCTACTCATTAAAGTTCAGGTGTTTTCAGCCAATGACAACTCAGCTTACAGGTGTTTAGCCAATAACGAGTCAGCTTTGTACCGTTATAAAACCGTAAGTATCGATTATTCTCGGATATGCAATCGAAAGAGAATTAGCGAAAAGTCACGGAGGCTGGAAATCCAATACTGTCGCAGAAGGTTATGTTCTGTTACTATAATAATTAGCGTTAATTGTAAATAATATTCAAAAAATTCAATTTTCATCTCGTTTTTCAATCGAAGGTTATAATATTATAAAATTATCAAGTTTAACGGACTATGTCAAGGTCAATGACATTATTGTTCCTCGGAAAAAATCAATACTTTCGCGTCTGCGCACATCTCACAATTCACGACCTAGAACAAGGTCACTTCCAATCTTGTCAGATACAAATAAAATGTATACATCTGAATACTGTAATTTCAAGTTAGAAATATGGTCGAGCATAAAAAGTCGTATGAAATTCGCCTATAATGGTAATTAAGAAGCTCGTATGAAAATTATGAAACTCGCTTGCGCTCGTTTCATAAACATCTATACTCGCTTCTTAATTACTACCATTACAGGCTCGTTGCATAATATACTATTAGGAAATAGTGTTGTCACTTCAGAGCAATATACTGTAGTTTTTTAATTCGCCCACAGAACACGGTGATATTATGTTAGTCATACAGAGAATGACAATCATGACCGTAAAAATACTGCTTGAAAGCAACATCATGTAAGTAGCAAAATTTGATTTGTTATATTGAATTATTTTAACGTCAAAATTGCTTGTTTGTTAAGATGTGTATATTGTAAATTTATGCAATTTGTGTTCTTTTGTTTTGTGTGGTTTTGGAAAATATAGTTTCAATTAATGCTCTGCCATAATTTTTAACTAAAACCTTGTGCATCCCTCGTTTTATCGTAAGGCTCGTCCTCTCCAACACGTTACCTGTACTTTGTTTACGTTTTCACTGTGCCTAAACGAGACACTCTATTGTAGTTTTAAATGTTTATGTTAGTAACTGGTGTATGTAAATTATTGTTATTCATGTCACTGTGTTCGTGTTTAACTCTTCAAACATAATTAATTTAGTTTATTGATATATTTTGAATTTTAAGGTAATTTTAAAGATCAGTTTAATAATTTATGAGATGTACAAACAAAATTGTTATATACTGTACATAATTACTGGACTCCGTGCTCCAGCTACCTAAAGACTGAAGTTAAAGACAGTGGATATATAGTACGTCGAATACAGTAATGCAATGGATAAGGATATAAAAAACATGTCGCTTGTTCGTGGAGTACAGTCAACTCCCAACATTCTGAAGCTATACTAGTAAACACATGCCTGAGCAGTGATGTTCATTTTCGTCGTGATCTTTGCAATGAATAATAACGTGCATCCGTAACTTACGGAACATGAACATATGCGGATGTCACTTGAAATGATTTTATATTGCAAGAAATTCTTTCAATAGCACTTGACGTTACTGGTGCATGATGTAGTAAAATATATTCCTATTGTCTGATAATTTTTCGTGTTTCATTAGGATATTATAAAGGGACATCATTTTATTTTTACTAACATTTTTAATATTAACCTGGCTATATCTTTGGATTAAAGGTCTAGAACCGGAAACACCGCTTGCTGCCCCTTCCAAGACTGGAGTTAGATGATACTGGCGTAAAATACAAATCACTTTACTAAGTATAGGAGGGAAGAAAAATAGTTCATCCATTTATATAAACTAGGAAATATCGCAATTTTGAATTTGATAATTTTCATTAGGTTCTTGTTCAATCAAAAAATACAGTACAGCACTTAGTGTTTTTACTCACGAAATGAGCTATCCATTCGGAGGTATTAATTATGCAGTGTATATTATACTGCGTATAGCACATTAGCGTAAAATATAGAGAATGACGTTAATTGAAAAATAATCAAAATATGGATATTTAAACACATTTTTTAAAATGGTGGCCGTTCATTCCGATACAGGCTTCAGTTCTTATGTGCATATTATCGCACTATATACTATTGTACCTAATTCCAATACGGGGTACCAGTTTCGTCCTTCGTACGAGTAACTCATGTTGAAATAATTCTATACCTACTCTATAAAAGAGTACCTTACGTACTTATAAATTTGATCTTCACTTCTGCCCGATCTGAAAAGATAAAATTACTCAGAAATGCT
>JAJSOF020000039.1:26729666-26793184 GCA_025594305.2 Periplaneta americana
ATCTACTGTCCGTTCAAGTGGTTTTGTCGCAGGGTCGTAGAAAAGGGGGAAATCACGTGACAGTTAATTAGTTAACAAGGCAATTTTATTTTATTTATTTTAAAAGTTGTATAATATTACGTAGACGTCCAATTCCTAACAAAATTAATATTTTCAGAAACGAGCTAAGATAGCCCAGCTACTAGACTTTACAAAGGGACGAACAGAAGCAGGTGGGGGAAACCGGGATGCGACGTAGGCAAATGGACGACAGTATCTGTGCGAAAATATGATTCAATATTGAAAGCTCTTTCGTCACTGGAAAACGCGAACATATTTCTGGAACGTACTATACTCACTAACTCAGTACTGCATACGCGGCCTTGGTTCTGTGTGGATAACGGTTGGAAGTTTACTAGTAGATGGGGTGGGAGTGAAGTACATTAAAAAACTCAGGTACAATAAAAATTGAAGTAAAAATAATATGATGTCCCTGTAGGCTGTATGTCGCTAATCACTGAAAACCCACTAATTTTCTCTGTACAATTCTAAAAATTCCCTAAAATGTTGATTATTCATTTTATTAATTGGGATGTTGGTACTGAACATCATGGTAGGTTACACAAATCCATGCTAAATGTGGAGTTAATATCTTCATAATTTTTGGATTTTGATGGTAGTGATTCTTTTGGATTACGTGCCTATTGTATGGCGAATTTATATCTGGCTTTGTTTCAGCTGCGCGATTCACACATTTGCGGCGTATTTGCTTTTTGATTTCGTTTTGAGCTGGTTATAGGCTTATTTGTGTGTACACAAACCCACTTCATTAACAAATTCCATAAGTGGCGATATATCATTGTAACTTATTGATAAAGAAATTCCAATCTTGGTATGTCGTCTTTAATACACATTGATAACGTCTCTATAATTAGTAGTCCAAGTACCCCATCCTTTCCAATTACATTTGATATATTTTTAAAGAACTTTATGTTTATTTCTGATTATAGTTACAGCGTATAGGGCAGCTAAATTTGTTAAAGGTAAAAGAGAAGATGGAAACGATACGATAAAAGAACTTAAATGGGAAACTTTGGAAAACAGACGTAGGAAAACTATAGTCCCATCGCTCTAATTTCCAGCAGCCAATCACGTTGCAGGTCGGCTACATTTAAACATGTGCGTCTTGTGATTCGCTGATGAAGATGTAAAGCATTTCCTAAGGCTAGATAAATACTTGCTATATAATCGCCCGCCAGTTTGGCTCTTTCGTTGGCGTTCGCAGAAAGCACACGAGGACGTTATTTGTCGCTCAATTATTTGCTGAATTACATTGCGTTTGATTTATTATCATAGCAGCTACGACATGATAATGTTTAACGGTGAGGCAAATAGATCCCTCGTCTGGTAGCCCGGCAACGAAAGAACAAAAATGGCGAACGATACTACCTACCTAGACTTTATAGAGCCTTGACTTCCTAAGACGTAAGCAAAGAGAGGAGTCATGCCGGGAATAACAGCGTCGCGACTATAGAATAACATCATTGTATAGAGCATATCTAGGTCAGAAAGCATGGGTAGACATAACGGCTGGGTTAGAAAAGCCAACGTACTATGGTAGGAACGATCATGATTTTAAAATCAAATGTAGAAACGGAAAACGGATGTAGGTAAATTCTCATTTTTAAATAGAACTGTAAATGATTGAAATGACCTATCTGCAGCGGTCTTTGAGGGCTGTACTTTCTTAAGGAGATTCAAGAATAACTTAAAAAGTTGTGTATCAAGTGGAAATTAAAATTAAAGTGACATTTAACATTTAATTTTTAAGTTGACATGTATTTATTTAGCCTGACGAGTTACTCTCTTCGTTTGAATTGCAAATTATTTAAAAATAGCGTGTAAGAGGTCTTTGACTAGAAATGTTTAGCTTAAATATAGTTCTGTTTATAAGTATGAATAAGGGTGTAATTATTTGTCTTATTTGAACTGTTGTATCAGTGAAGCGAGGTGAGTCAGTGAAGTTATGGTTTTACAGTGCAGTGAATAGTTCCGATCAGTGATAATTTAGAGCGTCAATGAAATGTGTTCTATAGTGTCAGTGAAATGTGTCATAGAGTGTCAGTGAAATGTGTCCTAAAGTGCCAGTGAAATGCGTCATAGTGCCACTACAGTGAGTGAGATGAGATTAAAGCGAATGACTATTGAAACTGATGTAGGGACTATACATATGTAGGTTATATTGTAAAATTAGATCATTTATGTTTTATGCTCGACCATGCCGAAATGTAGTAATTATACACCTGGTAGCAGTCCTTTAATGCATATCATTAAAGTACATCTATTCATTAAAGTTCAGGTTTTCGATTATTCTCGGATATGCAATCGAAAGAAAACGAGGGAAACGTCACGGAGCCTGGAAATCCAAAACTATCGCAGAAGGTTATGTTCTGTTACTATAATAATTAGCGTTGATTGTAAATAATATTCAAATAAATTCAATTCGTCATCTCGTTTCTCAATTCTAAATCAATTTCCAGGTTATATCAAAATTAGTTCATGTTATTCTCAGATTATATCAAGGTCAGTGACATAATTGTTCCTCGGAAAAAATCAATACTTTCGCGTCTGCGCACATTTCACAATTTACGAGCTCTGCACAAGGTCACTTCCGCTCTTCAGTTAGATACGAATAAAATGAATTCTTCTGAATAATTTCAAGTTAGAAATATAGTCGAGTATAAAAAGTCGTATGAAACTTGCCTATAATGGTAATTAAGACGCTCGTATGAAAATTATGAAACGAGCGCAAACAAACACACTCGCGTCTTAATTACTATCATTATAGGTTCGTTGCATAATGTACTATTATTATTAATTGTAATTATTGTGTTAAATTGTATTGCGTATTCTTATTGTATTGTGTATATAATTGTATTGTGTACTGTAATTTTATTGTGTATTGTTTATATTGTATATACCACTGCCACCGGGTGCTTGCCCATTTTGCAGTGTAAATAAATACATATATACGTATGTTTCTTATTTTTCAAAACTAATTGTAGAACTGTTTGACTAGAAAATTCTAAAATGTTCTGCATCCGACAGTTCAATATGTGTAAAAAGCAATTCTTAAAACAATATGCACAGTATCCCACGCATGCAGAGCAAATTTAGATCCGTGAGACGGGATTTCAGGGGTTTGTTTTTTGACGGAATATCAAATCAGTGGAACGCACGAAACCATTGCACAGCAGATGCAGGGAACATGTTCAACTTTACTGCCTAATCTTCCACTAACTTGGTGTGGCTAGATGTGTAACATACTACATCAATAAAAGAGACAGGCAATCCAACCATACGTAATTGCTCTACTTATGTAGTAAGTTAAATAAAATAAATGTTTTTCTTGGAAATAATAGTAATAATAATAATAATAATAATAATAATAATAATAATAATAATAATAATAATAATAATCGTCGTCGTCATCATCATCATCATCATCATCGAGACCGGAACTTTGGCAGAATGCCTTTTTAAATACTTACGTTAAATCTATCTTCATTTTGAAAATATATCTGTACGAAATATACCTTTGTGATTGAAACGTCACAGTTTTGTGTTGCCCTTTTCTGCCTTTTTTAATAAAAATGCCTAATTTACAAAATAAACGCTTTTTTTTTTTGCCTTTACTTGGTTATTTATCTATCTTTTACTAATTTGTTATTAAAATTGCCTACAGGTATATTTTAATTTATTTATATAACCACTAGAATGAAAGTGACTTCACCTTGTGTATATTATTGTCTTTCAGTCAGTTCATATTCTCTTTGCAACAATGAGTGTTGCCGTGCAAAAATGTATAACAGTAAGCTTTTTAATTATCGTTTGTGTTTATTTGACAAGGCAATAATGAGTGCGGGTCTAACGTTATTTTTAACGGTTATTTTTCCTTCAGTTTTCATTGCGACGTTGTTGTAGCTAGCTAAATATTTCATATCGCGACATATCAGTACAACCAAACACAAAAATACACTTTCCAAGGCTACTGGGAAGAAGATTTCTTTGCTTCCAAAAGTAATTGCAACATCGAGTCGAAAATCTCAATTTGCATTCGACTTATGTAAAACTTTTCTGCTGCCGAAATCCCTTTGTGGAAAGTGCAAGGTTGTGGATCTAGTGCAAGGTTTTTGTAATTGCCTTTTATTCCGTATTTTAGCTATATATAACGCCTTTTTGCCTAACTAATTTAGCTATTTATGACGCCTTTTTGCCTGCCTATTTTAATGATTCATAATGCCTAATCTTCCGGTCTCTGATCATCATTATCATCATCATAAGGGACCGTAAATTGCCCCAGGAGGCTACAAGATTAAGTATTACTGGAGTTTGTAAGTGGACGAAGTGCGTGTGTCTAGCTAGCGAAATATATGACTGATGGCTCACGTTACTCTTGTTTCGTCAAGTGAGGAAGAATCACTTTAACAATTACAGTAATATTTACAATTTAAATTATTCCAACTATGCACCGGTAGACTAGAATACACTATAAAGAAGAATGTAGGCCTACATCCAGGCTGGGCACCAAGAGCGAATTCTACTCTCTCACAGGGAGCCATATGTCTTCTCTTCAACCCCTTTCTTCCCCGCCGAACGCCGCGCATCGTTGATTCCGTAATGGATGAATATTAAGCGTCCCCGTTTAGAGTCTGGATTCGCTCCCGGTGCCCAGCGCTGGTCTACATCGATCAAACATTATTTACAATATAATTAAGATTATACACAGTGTTGTGTATTATAATACAATGTATTTTATTCCATTACACTATAGCCTACTTATTTTGTAAAGTGTGTATAATAGTGTAAATAATGATTGATATGTTAGCTTTTTTTTTTTTAGTTGGTTATTTGACGACTCTGTATCAACTACTAGGTTATTTAGCGTCGATGAGATTGGTGCTAGCGAGATGGTATTTGGCGAGATGAGGTCGAGGATTCGTCATAGATTACCTGGCATTCACCTTAGGGTTGGGCAAAAATCTCGGAAAAAACCCAACCAGTTAATCAGCCCAAGCGGGGATCAAACCCGCGCCCGACTGTAACTTCAGGCCGGCAGGCAAGCGCCCTAAACGACTGAGCCACGCCTGTGACCTGTTAGCTTCCATTCTTTATGATAGTGTAATAGTGAAAATAGCATATTAGTATTTTATTTATTTATCTAAATGATAACAGCTCCCTGTATTAACAGGCTGCCACAAAGACAGAGCATATTGTGCAATAGGCAGTTGAAAGTATAAATAACATACATATGTTTAAGTTGAAGGCAGTCGTACAACAACGACAAGAAATGACTGAATAAATAAGTAGCTACTAATTAATTAGTTGAAAAACACTGTTGACCGTAGATATGGCTGCTGAGTATAAATATTGATTCTCTCAGAGCTGCAAGAACGATGTCATCAATTGCCTTCCTCTATAGGCCGAAAAGTTGCCAGGTCTGGAAGGAGAAACCGGGAATAGTTCCGCGCGCTACAAGCATAAGGCCTATTACTTCAATTTGTTGTAGACCGTATTTGTCCATGAAATATGGAACGGTACGTATATAGATGTCGTTTTTTTCCCTATTTACATCTTCAGGTTGGCTCTTTTGTTGTTCAAATCTAACGATGGGATCGATGATGTAGCCATTGTTGTTATTTAGCGGGATGGCAATCATGTCTATTCTTCTTTTACCGACATTGTCTGCCAGTCCGTGAACTTCTTCGAACACGTGAAAATTTATTGATCTAAACTCTTCGGCGATCATCGGACGAATTCTATGGTGTCGTGAGTTACGGAGTACTTCACCGTGTGACAAGAGCCCAGGACATGTGCAAGTGTTTCTGGCTCTCTGTGGCATCGCCGACAGAGGATGTTGTCCCGAATCCTGCCCGGAAGGGAACGTACGGGAGACACTGTGCAGTCATTTTAATAGCTTCCCGCCACTCGCTAGAGGTTAGGCCTTCACGATGTCGTATCCAGGAATTCACCGGAGTAAACTCGCTGTATAGCTCTACGCCAAGACCTTTCTGAGGCCTCTAATTCCTTTTCTCGCAGTTTTTTCCTCATATGTCGAGCGTCATACAAACTGGTTCGTGGGTCTTTAATTACGTCGTATGTCTCGGTTAACTGCAAAGATTTGACACATTCGGTGCTTTCAGTAAAGAGATCTCGAGTGTAAAGGACTGTCAGACATTCACTACATTCAGTCAGAAAGACTACTTTTCGTCTCTAGAGAATGACAAAGGTTGTAAGCGCACAGAATTTTTTTTCAGAAGAGATAAAAAAAGTCATTTCTTTTTTCATTCGAATCAAGTATTAGTAATGATATCTATGACTCCATATAGAGACAATGGCCTACGTTAATTTTAAATTTCAACATATGGCGTTTGTAGATTATTTGATTTAAGTTCAGTTGTACGAAAACAAAATAAAGTCCTGCTAAAATTATATTCCATGGTTATGCGAGAAATGCGTTTCACTAATTCGGAATAGTACATTTTTCTGAGAATACCTTCCGCATAAACTATTCCATGCTTTCAGTAATCATTAAATTTTTATCTAGAGAATAAAGTATATAATGTATGTATGTATTTATTTACACTGCAAGTGGGCAAGCACCCGGTGGCAGTGGTATATACAATATTAACAATACACAGTTAAAATGATAAGCAATACACAATAAAATTTACAATACATAATACAATTTACAACACATATACAATTTTATACACAATACAATAAGAATACACAATACAATTTAACACAATAATAATAAAACATAAAATAAAACACCTAATTTTACAACACAACCTACATAATTATGTATAGGTCCTACATAAGTTTCAATAGTCTTTCACTTTAATCTCATCTCATTCCCTATAGTGGCACTATGACGCATTTCACTGACACTTTAGCACACATTTCACTGACACTCTGTAACACATTTCACTGACACTATAGAACACATTTCATTGACGCTATAAATTATCACTGATCGGAACTGTTCACTGCACTGTAAAACCATAACTTCACTGACTCACCTCGCTTCACTGATACAACAGTTCAAATAAGTCAAATAATTGCATTCTTATGCATACTTATAAACAGAACTATATTTAAACTAAACATTTCTAGTCTAAGGCCCTCTTACACGCTATTTTTAAATAATTTACAATTCAAACCAAGGTGGGTGGCAGCAGTATTAGACACAAATCTCTGATAGTGATGGTGAATTACCATATCATGTATTTTAAGAGAGCGGATACAAAAATAAAATAAGGCATAGACTTCATCTATAGAGTATGGCGATGAAGAATTTCCGGAGAGCTTCAGTCTAAAAATGGACACAGCTTAAAGCGTTCTGTAATTAATGAATAACGATTTCAAATATAAGACATACAAGTAAAAATACTTCACAATTTCAACATTATAAAGATATCGTAGTTTTTTTAAATAATTCAAATTAAATTTTAAGATAACTCATAGGACTATTACGTTCGCCTTTACCTAACCGAGCTGTTTGCCTTTTATTTAAAAGTTATTGCATCAGTTTTTGTTTTCTAGCGAGTTTTTATAGTCATTCACTATTACACTAGCTTAAGTATATTTTCTTATAATTCTTATTTCTAATTGATTTACTCATTTTTATATAAAAATCCGTAGACAAAAATAGCGTTATATCACAGTCTAGTACAGGGACATCATTTTATTTTACTTCAATTTTTATTGTACCTGAGTTTTTGTATGTACTTCACTCCCACCCCTTCTACTAATGAAGTTCCAACTGTCCTCCAGACAGAATCAAGACCGCATATAGTAAACAACACTGAGTTATTGGGTATAGTAGGTTCCAGAAATATGTTCGCGTTTTCCAGTGACGAAAGAGCTTTCAATATTGAACCATATTTTCGCACAGGTACTGTTCGTTTGCCTACGTCGCATCCCGATTTCCCCCACCTGCTTCTGCTTGCCCCTCTGTAAAAGCTGGGCTGTCTCAGCTCTTTTCTGAAAAGATTAATTTCTGTTAGGAATTGGACGTTTACGTAATATTATACAACTGTTTAAAATAACTTAAATAAAAGGGCCTCGTTAAGTAATTAACTGTCACGTGATTTCCCACCTTTCTACGATCCTGCGGCATAACCACTTGGACGGACAGTAGATAGCATGTCTGAGTAATTTTATCTGTGCGGGTCGGGCAGAAGTGAAGATTGAATTTACAGTACCTAAGGTACTCTTTTATAGAGTAGGTACAGAATTATTTCAACATGAGTTACTAGTACGAAGGACGAACCTGGCAATTACAATTAGATGCAATAGTCAATAGTGCGATAATATGCACAAAAGAACTGAAGCCTGTATCGAAATGAACGGCCACCATTTTCAAAAATGTGTTTAAATATCCATATTATGATTATTTCTCAATTCAACTTCATTCTCTATATTGTACGCTAATGTGCTGTAGACAGTATAATATACTGTACACTGCATAATGAATACGTTCGCATGGATATCTCAGTTCGTGAGTAAAAACACTTATTCTTAATACAGTACTGCATTTTGATTAAACAAAAACCTAATGAAAATTATAGAAACTCAAAATTGCGATTTTTCCTAGTTTACGTAAATGGACGAACTACTTTTTCTTCCCTCCTATACCTAGTAAAGTGATGTGTTTGGGTTTTACGCCAGTATCATCGAACTCCAGTCATGGAAGGGGGTAGAGAACGGTGTTTCCGGTTCTCTAAAGGTATAGACAGGTTAGTATTAAAAATGTTAGTAAAAATAAATGATGTCCCTGTACATAACTGCACAAACAACACTCAACGAGCGCGCTCTCCTTCGGAGCGGGAGAGCTGTGTTAATCGCTCGCCGAAACGGAGACGAAGATACATCAGAATGACATAGGCTTGCTATAGGTAGAGGAGAGGGAAACGACCACTCAGCTATCTAGTGGAGTGCAGTGTGTAGGCCAATTCTCATAACTGTTTCATGTTGCTTACCTACTGCTACAGTACATTATGGAGGAATATAAAAGACGGAATTTAATATTTAACGATTTACAGCTCGAACTTATTGATCTTGAATGTGACCTAAGGGCTATAGATCATTTGAATAATACTACTAGCCTGGTTGAGTTTTACAAGACTAAACATTAGCAATAATGTCCACGACTACACAGGTTGGCTGTGAAAATTATCGCTATGTTTGACTGAACATTTATATTTGTGAGCAACTGTTTTCTATAATCTACTTTAATAAAGGCAGAAATGGAACATCTGTAACTGATGTTTCATTACGATCAGTAGGCTACTGTTCCTTTCAGCTGCCAACGCATAAAACCTCGTTTTGGTGTACTGATAAATAAAAATATAACAAAATGATATTGTGCATTTAAGTAGGTAGGCCTATAGAATTTCTATCATTTCTGTAAAATAAACATTTATTTATTAATTAATAATAGTCCAAGATAGTTTTGCAAACACTGAACGGGAATTCATTTCATAAACACTCTTACTAGTACTGTATTTCCTTTTGTGTATATTTTGTACGAGATCACCCCTTCTTCCAGTCCACCCTTGTACAGAGCGCAGCTAATATCTGCATTCCGCTCATGAGCTGTGAGCCGGCTCGGAGGGCGCAAACCTTGTGCAGGTCTGACCTATAGGATCATGTACTCTTTCCCTCCAACTAGGCCCATTCCCAATCCACACCCGTTGAAGCATTACGGTTCAGACTGCAACTCCACTCGTCCCTAAACCAGCCCCCTCTGCGCGTCACCAGCGTGTGTTCGGAGAATGCTACGAAATGAAGAACCCCGAGAAAAAGCCAGCTTGGACCTTGTCTTCCCAAGTCTCACTATGAATTTGAAATAAAAATCTCTAACTAACAGGGATCCGAATCTGGACCTCTTGCGTGATGTGCTACTGTAGAGGTCCATTTCATTCATACCTCTAACGATTTCTTGTGATGAGAAACGTATAGCTTACAGTTACTTCATATCACAACATTTTTAAAGATGTTAGCTAAAGATTCCTATAGAAACATTATTCTCGTCTTACACTGAGAGCATTTCAAAGCGCGTGATGTTGGTTAATAATAACATCAGCCCTTCGTATGAATGATCGATTCCGAGGGGAGAATCGAATGCAAAAGATAAAAAGGGCGACTACGAGCGAATTTTACATGATTTATGATATTCGTTTACAGAGTTGCCAGATGTGGCTACTTGCCATTCTGGCGCCTATAATGTTCCTTGTGGAGACGAAAATTTCCACTTTGCGATCTGGCAACCTTTATGGCGTCTTTAATGTTAAAATCATAAAAATAATTTAACTAAAACATTTTTTTCACAAGACTGTGATCCATCGCAAGTAATATTCTTCAGAACTTACATATTCTTCAGTTATTGTTGTTCCGATCATTTTCAAAAGAAGACAGGGTAACGTTCAAGGTTGCGTAGAAAACTTTCCCAGGCTTTGGCACAGGGATCTGCAACGTGTATGATCTGTAATTTACAATTATGTTTATAATAAAATAATTAAGTGGAATTAATGCATAATAAACGTGTTACATTAATGGATTTAAATCAGTGGATTTTATTATCAATTAAATGTTTAGTTTAAAATACGCCTACATAAAATTCTTTTCTATGCTTTATTTCTAAACTTCAATAAATTAATAGAAACGATGTTGAGCAATAAGCCGTTAATTAATAATAGCGGGAATTCAGCTGTTTACCACGCCTATTAGCATTTAGCAGATCGTTTCACTTGGTACAAGGAGTGGGAAAACAGGTAGTTTAATTAAAATTATAAATTCAAGTCCCTAAATTCGGTACCAGTATTTAGTCATAAATCAAAATCACATGCATTTAAAAAAATGCACCATTAGCCTCACTTAATGCAGAAAATTAATATTTTCAGGCTGGCTTCTAGAGGCTATAGATTTTAAGAAAATTTCGAATGAAGCAATTTGTAAAGTGTGGTTATATTCATAATTCCACTATAAGTTTTTTTTTTTTATGTTTACTACTCCTTTCACTATCAACTTCAGAGATAATTGGCTACTTTCTGGTAACTTCTTGGCGTATAGTTGGCGACACTGGTCTGGAATCATCTGGCAAACCTGCTTGTTTACTGAATGATTTGTACTTAAATTCTGAAACGTTTGCGAAGTAATTTCTGTGTATGTGAATTTTACAGCGTAGGTTTAATTCCTGTAAATTTCAGTGCGCTTTTTCTTGTCATAAATTATAAAAAGAGTCTGTTTCAGTGACCTAAAACGGGGATTCCGCAGAAAATGTGTAGTGAAAATAAACTCTACATAACCTTCACTTCGATAAAACTAAAATTACTTATGAATAGGGAATTAAAACATTTAAATGTAGCACATACCCGATGGGGACGTGAAAGTCTCCAGGAAGAGACACGCTTTAGCTATCGTCAGGTTGCTGGATATCCCAACTGAACAGCCAGCTACTCAGACTGAAGCTTGTGTGATAGAACGTAACGAGAAGAGGTGGTGAATTTTTTACCGCAAGTACAAAGTTGCCAACCTTGACAAGTCGAATATGATTCGTTGCCAACACTTACAGTCTAGTATAGGCCAATACAGTCACGAAGCTTGAGTTGTGAGGGTGCTAGGAACAATAGACTGTCCCGGTACTATTTCGCATTGTCTGTAATGAGGTGATATTAGCGATCCTAGTGGTTAGCAACTATCTATGGATACATTGAGCTCCATGACTGAATATACTAGACTGTGGTATATACTGGTAGTGCGAATAAGGCCACTTCTGAGGTACAGGCCCTATAAAACAAAATGTTACTTCGATGATACAGTACTAAGTGATGATAATGATTATGATTATGATGATCATGATAGTGGCTAGCAGAGTTAAATTTTGACTCAGTTGGCAAATGGACGTGAATTTTACCGGGAGCCTTGCCTATCAGAAACAAAATTCTAGCTTTAAATATCTTTTGAAAAAAAGCTAGAGTAAGATTACTTTTTAACCTTAAAATATATCACCTCTGCCGAGAGTAAAACGCAACCTTGAATATATTAACCATAAAGCGAAAATTGAATTTACTAGCCAACAGCGCAAACTTACAAAATGACAGAAATTACTAAAGCAACAAATATAATACAATATCCTACCATAGTGGAAAATAATTATATTAATTGATTTCCAGAAAGGAAATCTTCTATCCGTATTTAGAGAGTCTTTTGATGACGACTTATCATGTACAAATCGATTTTTTATTTTTATTCTACCATACTCTAATACGCTAATTAAATTACATGTGACGTAACTATCTTAACATACATTAAAATACTGCTTTGACGATATGTAAGAGCAATATTGTTTGTACGGATCTGAAGTCTGATTATTGTAATATATAGCTAATCGGCGACATATTTAATGGAGGGGAAATGAACTGGCCCACCCTACCACATTATCTCCTGGCCTAGTTGCCTCATAAGTGGTGCCTTATTGGTATCACTTATGAGGTTCAGACCTGTCTTCGGACAGTTGACTAAACAACAACAACAAAATACTGCTATTCATTATGTTGTTCCAACTATCGATTTCCAACTAAGCATATGCTGTATTGATTAATATCATACTCTAAACAGTCCGCAAGCCTTGAAAGCAGCAATCAAAATGGCAGACACGAGTTTTGAAAGTGACATTGTGTACCATATTATATATTCTACTATATTATTATATATCGTTTCTCGGTGATCTAATGGTTATAAAACAATACATGTAATTTTATAGAAGGTTCGTGACTTCAAAACTGCTCTCGATCGATTGATTTTAAGACGTTAAAAATCCTTTCCATTCTTCCGTTGAAAAATAATACTGTACTCCGCTGATTCAGTAGAATGCGTTTGAGTCTAAAAAGAGCAGCAAAACAGTGCACTGTCACAAAACTTGCACGCCTGAGTGTTTTTGACAACGTAATATTATACAACGCCTAGAAAACTGTGCAAATATTAGGGATATCATTGATAGTTTAAGATAATGTTTAATTATTTATTACTAGCCGTACCGTGCGCTCCGCTGCACCTGTTAGAAATAAATATAAAGTAATTACATAATTAAAATAGGACGTTTGATCCAGGGAACAACTTTTACAACAGCGCAAGATAATCTGCTTCGCTCATTACCCAATCTTTCTTGCATTGCATATATTTTATGTATTTTAACACGATTCAATTGAGCATAGTTAAAATTTGAATTATACAATAATGGATTGCTAAGCTAATGTACTATTACTGCATACTAAATCAATACACTCTCGTTGTTCGTTAATTCTCTGAGATTAAAATGAGTGTACATAAATATTATTTTAAGAAATACAGGAAACGAATGTACAAAATAGCCTATCAAATTTTCTGTGTATAAGAAGCTATTTTAATCTTACCTGTCCTCGATTTACTCAGACGTCACTGTAATAACATTATAGCATTATGTCCATCTAGAGAAACTACACTTTCCAATGGTGAAATAATAATTAATTATACAAATCGGTTAATTTAGCTTCTGATATTACTTCATACAAACACAGAAACATTCTCTGTAGGCTATGTTTAATAGCTTTCGATTGTTGATGTCCAAGGCCCTGTTTCGATTGTTGTTGTCCAAGGCCCCTTATAGACGAAGTCATTTGTTCTTAATTCATTGCACCGTCTTAGATGGCGTTATTTTAATTTTAAAACTCATTTATCTCATTAAATATCAGTCCTATCAAAATTTTGTAAAGAATAAAACTTATCGAAAATCATTTTTAAAGAAACTTTCGTTATGTAACATTTTTCACAAAAATCAATAATAAGAGAGATATTTCAATTTATTTAATTCAGGCCCCCTTATAACCCTCCTTTTAAATAAAGTATTTTGAATGCCATATAGCCTAAAATCTAAGTTACAACGCACTTAATTTATATTCCAATTTTCATCGAAATCCGTTCAGCCATTATCGCGTGAAAAGGTAACAAACATACAGACAGACATACAAACAAAAATTTCAAAATGCGATTTTCGGTTTCAGGGTGGTTAATTATATATGTTAGGACCAATTATTTTTGGAAAATCGAAAATTACCAGAAAAATTTCGGCTACAGATTTATTATTAGTACAGATTGTAATTTATAGGTAGACGTATTCTAGGAAATAAAATTAATTTATATTAGCGTTGTATCACATTTACTTTTTGTAATGAATTAACAATTCTTAAATACTCATTCCCGTAAGATCGATGTTCTCCTCGACTTTCATGCTCTACCGCTTGCCGATTGCAGAGAACTTGCTCAGCGTGTTATACAGGGTGATTTCGTTCAAAGTGTACAAACTGCAGGAGATGATTCCTGAAAGGATAAGGAACAAAAATTGTATAATGAACGTATGTCGGGGAATGCATGCTTTCCTCACTAGAGAGCGGTACTGTTCCCCATGACGGTAACGAGCATTTCTATCGGTAAATTACGTAGGCATCCGCTTCAGTGGTAGTGACGACTAAACCTAACGTGGACGTGTTTGCGTAGGTAGTGCAGCGCTAAGTTACGATGGTCAGATGGCCTCCTCGGTCACCTGACCTCAACCCGTTAGATTTCTACCTGTGGGGCATCTCAAAGCAGTCGTGTATGCTGAACCCATCCCGGACGTGCAGACACTGGAACAACACATTCGCGCTGCCTGTGACGCCATCCGGATGCAGCCTGGAATATTTGAACCTGTGCGATAGTCTCTGCTACGGCGCGTCCACGCATGCGTTGAGGCCCGTGGGAGTCACTTTGAACACCTCTTCTAACTGTGGCCTCATGAAACTGTGTCGTGCATTGCATTGTAGTATTGTTGAAGGATTGAATAAATAAATGCTTATAGCACAGAACCTATGCATTTCCGGACGTATGTTCATTATACCACGTTTGTTCCTTATCCTTTCAGGAATCACCTCCTGCAGTTTGTACACTTTGAACGAAATCACCCTGTATATAAGTAGGTGAACATTGACTTTCTCCTATATCGACGGAGCAGTGAACTGGATGATCCATATTTACAATATGAAGGAAAACTTTATTCTTAAAACATAAGGTTACAGTTAAATTTACGGTTTATATCATGCCTACATTAATATCTGGAGGTAGGGCAATGAATCCGTACCAGTGGCGTAAATATAGTGTTGTTTCCGATATCTGATAACCAGGCTTCGAGACTTCGGACCCAATAGAGCAGTTCAGTGGGAAATCCGCATAACGGTGTACTGAGTATAGTGGTAAAGCGTATAGTGGGTGGAAGTACTGTAGAATGAATGCCAACAAATACGCAAAAAAAACGCTCTGAATTTGAAGGTTCTGACGATTAATTTGGTTTTCATACAAACCCATTTTTAAACTGTGTCAGAAACTATTACACTGTTAGAAAAGACAGAGCAAGAGATGCCGGAAGCCCTCAAATTAATTTAGAAAATGACGCAGAGAATTGATGAGACACCAAATACATCGGTTACTGAACGTGTAAAACAGAAGTGGAAATCAATTTTATGTAAAAATAACGGATGTGGAACATTGTGTAACATAGACAGTAAATTAGTGGGCATAGAGTCACCCGAGAATAAAGAACTGTGTCTTAGAGACTGCAATGATGTTAGGTTTTTTCGTTTTGCTCCTATCACGTCATGCGACGTAAAGCGCAGCTTTCTACAGTACAAACTTTGGGAGATACCCGAAAAGATTTACGTTTGAGACACTGAGAATGTATCTTGTAGTAGGTACATTGCAATTCTGTATTGTAATTGCACTTTCTAAAGACGACCAATAGGATAAATGAAAAAAATTAAAATTGCTACATGCGTATTTCCACCATTAACACTGTGTATAATTAAACACAAATGCTTATAAAAGACAGAATAAATGCTTTTCACATTCTTTTGACATTATCATTGTGTAATGTACATTTTACTTTCAGAATGTACATATGTGTGTGTTTCCCATACTACCGTACTCTACTCTAAATAGCAACGTTGTTACCTCAACACATCTCTACCTACCTCCAGCGAGTCAACAACCTATAGTGCATGCAGAGTAAACTATTGTACAGGGTCCAAAGTCTCGAAGCCTGCTGATAACGAATTTGAATGACGTCATGTCCGTCAGGAATCACACCGACAGCTGAATTGCGGCAAGATATGACAGACCAGTAGTGAGTGATTTCATAGTGAGAGTGCATTGTGTATCACAGTAGCAATGCCCAAGAAAATCGAGCCTTTTGGAAGGGATACATAATAACTCTTTCCGGTGCAAAAATACAGTTACGTGAAAATCATAGGAGCCAGCATAATATGTGGTTTTGTTATTTCTAAGAAAGGCATCTTGTGTGTACCTAATAAGACTGGCAAAGCTCGGACGGGATTAATTCCAGAGTGGAAAAAGCGAGCAAATCCACCCCTGTAACAAGTCGCCGCACCCACGAGATGGTACAAATTAATTCCATTCGAGCTTTACCAATCTTATTAAGTATACAGAAGATGCCTTTCTTGGAAATAACGAAACCTCGTTTATTGCAGGCTTCTTTTATTTTCACTTAACTGTACTAGGCATTGGAAAGGGTTGTAATGTACCCCTCCCAAAAGGCTCGATTTTCTTGGGAATTTCTGCTGTGAGTCGCCGTGCACTTGACTATGAGATCACTCACTACTAGTCTGTCACCTCGCGCCAGAGGTCAGCTATCGTGTGACTCCTGACGTACATGACGTCATTCAAATTCGTTATCACAGATCGGAAACAACCTTTTATAAATAGGCTTGTTCCACAATCTATCTGTAACATTTATAATAATAATAATAATAATAATAATAATAATAATAATAATAATAATAATAATAACAATGCTTTATTTTTAGCAGATTTAAAGTCGCAAGGATTTTAGTTTAACTCAATCAGAAGATGAAAAATAAATAAATATAAAACAATTTTATTAATCAGAACATGTTATAAAAACAAGACTAAAAACAAAGTAGAAAAACATGTGACGAAAGAAGAATATACATTAATATAACTAACAAAAATACCTACTTATTTCAGGTGACAAATTAAATTATATAATTGCCTGATAAATTACAGCAGCCGTGGCGAAAATGTCATCGTGCGCCAAGCCACTGTGTAACCTGCAACGTGCATACCACCTATGGAGGGAGGCGGACACCCGAAGGGGAAGTGAAGCAACTGTCTGACGGATTTTCATTTTCCTTACGTCATGCATTGAAATATAATTTCATACAGTATAAGGTTACAAACTAATGTTTAGTACGTATAACGAAGAAAGAAATGAAAAAGAAAACATAGGACACATTATCACAGCGTAAAATTAACTGTCTTCAGAATGTCTGTGCGACAGAGTTTCAAAATCAGGAATTATGTCACTTACTGCCAGTCGTAGTTGATCACTGTCAGTCGCGATCTAAATTTGTTTTTTACTAATTTCATTGTGAAAATAATTTTTCACAAACGTAAGTTGTAGCGAACATGGCTTCAATAGAGGAAGTGAAAGAACGAATGTTTGGATATTTATATTTTGGCAAAGGTTTGAAAAGTTCAACATTTGTTTGTCCTTACATCTAGCTTTCATTTAACATCACACTGTAAATCTGTGAGTTTAAATTGAAGATCTACCCGCATTATTCGTACATCTGCTAAAAAGGATCGACGTACAGAGATGATGATGATGATGATGATGATGATGATGATGATAATAATAATAATAATAATAATAATAATAATAATAACAACAACAACAACCTTTTAATGTTTCATGAGTGACATGTAGCCTAATGCCGTTTTTTGTTATACAAACGTTTTCCTCGTAATACTTGTGAACAAATTATACATTTAATATTCTCATCATATTGACAGCAAAAATTGCGTCTTCCGATCCTACTTCAAACTTTCGTTTTTGTAGAGGTACATGGTTTCGAGAGAGATATTGCGACGATACGCCACTTGCAGGTCAGAGACAAATACAAATGGAACGGAATTTGACTCAATGAGTAAGAGGGTGGGGGTTGGGGAAGGTAGGAAGCAAAAGAAATGCATAGCTATCATTGCGAGCCACAATGTGCTCGCGAGTCACGTTTTCGCCACGGCTGACAGTTATGAACTACATATACCGTGAGACATTCTGCGATGTAAAATAAGAATGTTCACTTTGGACCTGAAAGGCTTTAAGAAATTTAAGGGAAAATAGCATAGGTGTAATAGTGTATTGTATGAGAAATTAAAAACAAATGCTTGAAATTGTTTTGCCATAATGTTCTTTTTTTGCTGAATAAGGTAACTCCTGGATATTGAATTAATCTAGAATGGTTGTTGTCTGCTGCACTGTAAGCACGAAATTACTATTATTATGATGTACCGAAGTACATAGGATATTTCCGTCCAGGTATTCTGCACTACCTATGAAGGATGGATAGAAGTGAAAAACAATTCTATCCGTTACCGGGACTCAAACCCGGGTTTTCAGCTCTACTTGCTGACGCTTTATCCACTAAGCCACACCGGATTCCAGTTCCGATACCAGATTGAATCCCTCTCAGTTTAAATTACACCTCTCAGTTTTCCTGTGGCGGCCTACACTCATGTACTGTGTCACAGAATATGTAACAGTAGCACAGCCGTGGCGATAATGTCATTGTGCGCCGAGCCACTGTGTAACCTGCAACGTGCATAGCACCTATGGAGGGAGGCGGACACCCGAAGGGGAAGTGAAGCAACTGTCTGACTTATTAACGGATTTTCATTTTCCTTACGTCAATCACTTAAATATAATTTTATACAGTATAAGCCTACATACTAATCTTAATACGTATAACGAAGAAAGAAATGCATAAGAAAACATAGGGCACATTATCACAACCTAAAATTAACTGTCTTCAGAATGCCTCTCCGACAGAGCTTCAAAATCAGGAATTATGTCACTTACTGCCAGTCGTAGTTGATCACGAAGGTATTTGTCTGTCAGTCGTGATCTAAATTTGGTTTTCACTATTTTCATTGTTGCAAATAATTTTTCACAAACGTTTCATTTAACATCACATTGTAACTCTGTGAGTTTAAATTGAAGACCTAACGGCATTATTCGTACAGCTGCTGAAAAAGGATCGACGTACAGCTGTTTTATGTTATACAACCGTTTCCTCGTAATACTTGTGAACAAATCATACCGGTACATTTAATATTCTCATCATTTGGCAACAAAAAAATGTGTCTCCCTGAAACTATCGTTTTGTAGAGGTACAGTGGCTTCGAGAGAGACATTGGGCGATATGCCACTCGCAAGTGAGAGATAAATAAGCAAATGGAACGAAGTTTGATTTCAGTGAGTGAGAGGATGGGGGATGGGGAAGGCAGGAAGTAAGAGAAATGCAGAGCTATCATTGCGAGCCACGATGTGCTCGTGAGTCGCATTTTCGACACGGCTGCAGTAGCACAATGTCCAACACACTATGTGTACCGGCTCTGTTCTGGCCAGTCTACCCCATTATCTCCTGACTTAGTTGTCTCATAAGTAGTGCTCTTTGGTATCACTGTAGACCTGTCTTCGGACAGTTGACTAAACAACAACAATAGCATATAGGTACACGTCCACACCTGTGGAGTAACGCGAAACCAGGTGGCCCGGGTTCGAATCCCGGTCGGGGCAAGTTACCTGGTTGAGGTTTTCCGGGGTTTTCCCTCAACCCAATTTGAGCAAATGCTGGGTAACTTTCGGTGCTGGACCACGGACTCATTTCACGAGCCTTATCACGTTCATCTAATTCAGACACTAAATAACCTAAAATGTTGATAAAGCGTCGTAAAATAATCTACTAAAAATTATTAAATGAATTCATTTAGTCGTACATATCGTCTCGAAATCGCTGTAAGTAGGAGCACCAATAATACCATGAGAAATGTTGAAAAAATTAATCACTATTTTGGGACATTTTAAGCACTACAAAATGCATTCAATGCACCAGACTTCCATGGATCGGAAATTTACGCAATTACTTTCCATGTCCCCTTCAAGGAACTAAATAGGCATTTTCCTTAAAATCCGAGGTCTAGAGATTAGGCAGTGTGTGAGGGCTGCAGGCGTAGACAGCAGTGAATCATTTCCTGCATTCTGTGCCTTCAATAACAATTCGTTTCCCCCTCAGTACTCTGCCGTACACACCCAGCCAATCCAAGGCTATACTTCAAGAAATAAATTCCTCCCATAGCCACTGCGTGACATCGAGCACTACACAAGGAGTCTAAAGAGAAAATACGGCTGGAATACACAGAGAAAATCAGAGCACAAATCTACTACTCATGAGTTTGTTTTCAAAATATTTCAAACCAAATTTACTTTTGACATAATGCTCTTCTTCTGTACCTGCCTTTAGATCAGAGGTCTACGAGTTCGAAACTGGCTCACAGTGATAATAATACGTTTCATAGTTTTCTTTAGAATGAAAATAAAGTCAGGACTTCCAGATTTTCTTATATCTCTAATGTACCAGTGTGGTGTACTGTGTTATCTCATGCGACATTGTCCTGATCTTACACCACAGACATGCAAAATGTTCCCGTCTAATAAGCTAACGGCATTACCACAGTCTACTATATACAGTCATGAAGCTCAATATGTAGTAAAAATGCAAACATGGGTAGTTGCCCACCACTAGGATCGCTACTATTGCCTCATCATCGCAAATCTCTCTCCTAGTAGACGACAAAATATGTTACACTTTCGTTGTGTTCTTTTTTTAAATATTAACACCTTCCTTCCATTATTGAAATATTAAATGCATAAAGTTAATTGATTATTTTAATGAAGTATATTAAATTCCACCATAAACTCGAAGATACCTGCAAGAAATAAGTTAACATAATTTTTGTTTGTGCAAAACGAACTGAAATTTACAATAATCGCTTCACTCATTCAAGATTATAGCGATAATTAACTATGAAACCAATAAATATTAATTTGCATTTCTGTTTACAACAATAATAATGGAAATATGAATTAATGGAGTAACTTACGTGTACCGGTACTTGCAGTGTAGGCTTACGTAGTTAACAAAGTGGGATGATGTTAAGCAATAATAATCACACCAGAATTGGAAATAAAACGTGATCAATACATTTTATTGTAACAGACTTTTCTACGTCTCCAGTAAAGTAACAAATAAAAATAACAACAAAATTCACAGCTATAATTAAAAACATCCTTTGAAAAAAAAGTAGGCCTAAGCAATAATAATCCCACCAGAATTGAAAAAAAACGTGATCAATAAATTTCATTAAATCAAACTTAATATTTCTACGTCTCTAGTAAAATATTATTATTCAAATTAGCCTATTGTATTTTAGCCATTAACATTTTCATTATAACCAATAACGAACATTTCACAAGCATCAATGTGAAATACGCAACGAGCTAGCACTCGATGGAAATAAGACACAGTCCAAAGTCGATCGTGGACAGTCTATTGTTTCTAGTTGCTAACCGCTTGGAGCGCTTTATCACGAGATTTGCAAAAAATCACCTCAAGCTTCGCGACTGTATATAGTAGACTGTGGTATTACTAATAAAAAACTCTATATACAGACGTTTAACTGTCTTATACAGTGACTAGCCCGTTTATAAGTCGTGTGTAAATTCCTTACTAATAACCACTACATACGTCGTGTATAACAGTACAATTGTCACACAGATACGTCACAGTTTCATTACTTCATTAAGGAAGGTAATGGAATATCTTACGTTCTCTATTGCATCCAGTAGAGCGCTCTAATGTGCCGTATTAAGTATCGAAAGTACAACTGGCTCTGATAGATTACCACATTATATTTTGGTCAAAGAGTACAAGCTACAGCAAAATTATTTTAATTATTCTGTGCTCTTTGGTTTGTTCTTCTGTGGTTACAAGGCAACCATCATCTGTTAGGGGCGGCCATTTTTTCTCTATATACAACACTTAAACAATGGCTTTCGTATATATATACAGGGACATCACTTTATTTTTACTTGCATTTTTATTTTATCTGCGTTTCTGAATGTACTTAACTCCCACCCCTTTTACTAATGTTCTTGGTCCCGTCAGCCACATAAACTTACGGCCGCTGTAGCAAACGAAATCTGCTAGCAGTGAAGTAAATAGTACAGAGTATAGTGTGTTTCAGAAATATGATTGCGTTTTCCATAGAAGGGAGAGCCTATATTATTTAAGCTTATTTCCAGGGGCAGGTATTTATGGAGATTAATTTTATCATGTGTTTTTTAATATTGGTGTCGGCGGGGATTGTTGGAGATTGGTTTGTAGTCTTGTTGGATATTAATGGAAATTTTGGAAAATAGAACTATTTTGAAATTGGAGTATTAACTCATGTATGAATATTACTTTCCAAATAATTAACATTAAAGATTCATTGGATTCTGGTAAAGGTGCGGTATGGCTAATAGACAATATTTGTTGAATTGAGACTGTATTTAACACACATTCATTAAAAACGGAAAAAAAAAACTTGCAGCCCTCAAATAATACTTTCAAATTATTAGTGAAATATTGAATTCTCCGTCTTTTGAATTTACTAATGTAATTAGAACACCCGGAATACCATGTAATTGTAGCCTACTTGAATGCGCAACAAATTCAAATGAAAAAAAAATTCCGAAAAAGAATTCAGAATATGAAATTCGCTATAAAACGACACAATAATAATAATTCGCAATTGTGTTCATATTTCGCTATTAGAAATCTATTTCGCGATTAGTCGTGATTGTTTTATCCGCATATTATTAATCAGAATCACTTAATTTGTAAAGATTAGTAAAAATCTATTGTATATCTAGCCTATTAGGCCTATGCCGTGAATTTCGCGATCTCCGTAAATACCCGCCCCTGCTTATTTCGCACAGGTACGGTGTGTAGCATGACTGAATAACTTTATCTGTGTGGACAGAGCAGAAGTGAAGATTAGAGTTACCGAAAGTACGGTAATATGTTGAATAAAATAGCCATTTGTAATGAATAAAACCGTCTGAGGAGTTGAGTTTGTGGAAAAAAATGTTACTACTCTACTGTATTTTGATAAAATACCGCAAAAGTAATGATCAAACTGAAAATCTAATATCGTATTTCCCTGTAACATAAATGGATACACTACTTTTCTCTCCTCCTATAACTAGTAAAATGATTTGTTTACATATTGCACTAGTAACACCAAACTCTTGTAATGGAACGGGGTAACAGTGTTCCGAGTATAGCTAGGTTAATGTTAAAAATGTTGGTAAAAATACAGTGATGTCCCTGTATAACTACTGCAAAGCAATTCCCATTGTACAGTTACAGGCTGTTTATACATCCATCGCTTATGCACGGTTTAATAGTAAAGTTTTCTGTCTCAACTCAGCACAAGTCTCGTATAAAAACTATACACGGTTTATTATTAAGACTGTAAGGAAAAAATCTAACTTGAAAGTTTTCACTTTCACACCATATGGGTGGATTGAGGGCATGGAGGTAGAGGTCCATGCTCACCTGACATCAGTAATAGAAATGAAGTGAGTGAACTTTCATTTCTACCGTAACTTTTCTTCTTTGAGGCTATGAAATCTTTAATAAAATTATAAACTAGGATTAGACACTCAATTACTTTAGGTATAACTTAGTTTTAACTTTGGCAGTATTAGTCAAGTTCTTGAAGATTAATAAATTTAGCAGTATTTTAGTCTATGTAGAGAGAATTTGACCTTAAACGATAATCCGCATTGTCCTTAACAAGAATATTATGTATCAGCCACTCCGGAAAAACTGGGAATTCCAATGAAAAGGCCATTTTTGAAATATTCGTTTATTATTAGTGCAAGACACTGGTCGTCAGCTGAAATGGGTAAAATGTAACGAGTGCACCTAATATGCTTCGTCTTGCAGAAGGAGGTGGTAGAAAGCATACCCACCAGGAGCCACGGATGCCGCCAGACGCTAGCCCGAAGGTGCACTGTCCTGATGACCGCTGCAGTAAGACATAGATAAGGGATGAATTTATAGGGGGAATGGAGAATCCATTTTAATATCACCTTCCCATCTACGTCTCGGCATCCCGAAAGGTCTTTTCCCTCCGGTCTCCCAACAAACACACTATATACATTTCTGAATTCGCCCATACGTGTTACATGCCCTGCCCATCTCAAGCGTCTGGACTTAATTATGTCAGGTGAAGAATTCAATGCGTACAGTTCTGCTTTGTGTAACTTTCTCCATTCTCCTTTAACTTCATCCTTCTTAGCTTTAAAGATTTTCCTAAGAACCTTATTCTCAAACACCCTAAGCTCTGTTCCTCTCTCAAAATGAGAGTCCAAGTTTCACAACCACAAAGAACAATCTGCAATATAAATGTTTTATAAATTCTAACTTTAAAATTTTTGACTAGATGACAAAAGCTTCTCAATCGAATTTTGACAGGCATTTCCTGTAATTACTCTACAAAATATTTTCTTCCGTGTGCCATTTATATTAGTTACTGTTGTTCCAAGATATTTGAATTTTTCTACGTCTTCGAAGGATAAATTTTCAATTTTTGTATTTCCATGTCGTATATTATCCTGGTCACGAGAAATAATCATATAATTTGTCTTTTCGGGATTTACTCCCAAACATATCTCTTTACTTGCTTCAAGTAAAGTTTCCGTGTCTTCCTATCCATTTGTGGATTTTCTCCTAACACATTCACGTCATCCCCATAGACAAGCAGCTGATGTAACCCGTTCAATTCCAAAACCTCTCTGTTATCCTGGACTTTCCTAATGCCATATTCTAGAGCGAAGTTAAAAAGTAAAGGTGATAGTGCACTTGGTAATGAAAACTAACATAATAACAATAATTTAAAATCGATGCAAAATGAGTGACAGTGTCTCGTAAAAATTACTGATTCCATAACGGTAATTTCTGGTCTCAAGTCCGAGAATTATAAAATTAGTAGTATCTTTGGACAGATGCTATCTTGTGTCCATCCCTACTACATTGAATTAAAACATTCAACATTTCTATTCACACATTTTCATTTTCATTTCAATCTGTTAACGTTGTGGTTTTAAATATATCGCACACTCTTCACAAATTAAAATTAAAATCAATAACTTAATTAAATATGAAACATAAATTATATTAATATATGACATATTTCAGATATTGAGAAAAATTAATTATACATCAATTAATTTAATTCAATATTAAAAATGCGCGCTTTGTGCAAGTTAATTTGTGTATAATTCTAAATGGAAATTAAGTAAGTTAATGCAATGGATTTCCTATTTACTACTTGCTGGCAATTTCAATCGTTAGGAGCAGAGTTAATTAAAATTTGATTAAAATTGTAAATTAAACTTTGATCCGCTTCTGTCATTACAGAATTGACCAGGGTTTGTTGACATATTTCTAGCCCAATCTGTGAGTTACACTTCAGAATTATGTATGTTTATGAAGTTCCCAAGTAATCTTACATAGGCCTATTTCTAATTATAATCAATTCTAAAGACATCCTGCTAGAAATCAATGCAATTAAAATTTCTCGAGAGTTTTACATTTGGAAGGAAATGATTTCTTACTTTTGTAAGTAATTTCAACTATACAAAATGGAAACATAACAACGCACAATTCCTTCATTAGCGAACGGAAGTTATCATTGAAAAGAACAAAGGTATGTTGCTGCAATTGTTCAATTATTAATGAAGTTAATGAGGTTAAATACTTAGGTATAATTCTTGATAATCGTTTAAAATGGAGTAATAATATTCATTTTATTTGTAAGAAATTACATAAAACATTATGTTACTTTGTTATTGCAAGAAATATTTTGTCAATTAACTGTTTACGTGTAATTTATTTAGCATTATGTCAATCTATATTTATATACCAGCTATACCCATGCGCTCCATGGCACTTATTAGAAATAAATATAAAGTAATTACATAATTAAAATAGAACATTTGGTCCAGGGAACATTCGTGTTTGATAGAAGAATAAATAGTTTAATATGCTACTCAGTTTAAATTCTATTTAAATAATTAAAATGCTATCATTTTGGTCCAGAGATCACTCATTTGGTGCAAAGATAATTCGTTTAACATTTTTCTAAATTAGTCTTGAATGCATCCTTTAATAAATCACTCCACATTAATAGAGTTGATTGTGTACGAGGATAATTTTTATGTTAACATTACTGTACATATATTTTTTTTGTTAAGTTTATTTTATTCACGTCGTAACATCTGTGGTCATGTCGCGTGTTTAGAATGTGTGGGTATATCAGCAGGCCGTTTTTACTCTTGTTGCGTCCCTGTTTCTACTGTGTGTTGTAGATGGCTTGTGTTCATGTAACCGATTATAGACTCTGATTAATGTTTTTGGTATTGGTAATTGAGGCGGTGATGAATAATGGCATGTATCTTTCCAATCCGGCGTTTGGCTTTATGACAAAGGGAAATCATGAAAAACCCCAGTCAGATTGGTCGGCCACGGGGTTTGAACCCGGGACCCCCGAATGCGTGTCTCAAATGCTACCGTCTGAGCCAACTCGCTCGGCTGTATATAATTGTTTATGCAAATAAAAAAATGAGGTACCCTACATAAATATTATTTTAAGAAACACAGGAAACGAATATGGGTAAATTATGAGCGCAGGAACGCCCTTTCATGACACCTTTTAAAATAACTCAGCTCCAGTGATGTATGTATGTATTTATTTACACTGCAAGTGGGCAAGCACCCGGTGGCAGTCGTATATACAATATTAACAATACCCAATAAAATGATAAGCAATACACAATAAAATTTACAATACACAATACAATTTTACAACACATATACAATTTTATACACAATACAATAAGAATAAACAATACAATTTAACACAATAATACTAAAACATAAAATAAAATACCTAATTTTACAATACAACCTACATAATTATATGCAGTGATCTCTATGGTAAAATGAGTGAATGAAATTAGAGTATTTTATGTGGACCAAATAAAGTTGCAATAATCAAGTTATACAATATTTCGACAGAATATCAAGTTTTCTGGGCGTACATTTCTTTTCATCTTACATCAGTCCTCATTTGTAGCATTACATCCATCTAGAAAAGCTACAAATTTCAAATAGTGAAGGTTAGTTACTTTCTGAGATTACTTCATACAAACACACAAACTATTCTCTGTATATTAATATTGATAAACCTCAAGGCCTCCTTAAATAGACGGAGTCATTTGTTTTGATTTCATTGTAGCCATCGTCGTCCTTCCTGCAATAACTCCTGTCACATATCGATTTTCAGATTTTTGCACTATTAAATAAAACAGTGATGCAGCAAATAATACAATCTACTATATGCAACTTAGTTATATTTCTTTCTTTCGAAAATGTAAGAATTTACGATCTCCTATGCACTACTGCCATAGAATGAATAAAATTGTTCCTCTTCCTACTAAAATTTTAATATTTTGCACATAGAAGTTACGGAACAACGACACTATGATCTGAGGTTGCGGTGGAAATGTATTGTATTGTTATTTTAAAACTCTTGTATATCCTTAAATATCAGTCCTATCAAAATTTTTCCCGGAATAATACTTATCGGAAATTATTTTTAAAGAAACTTTTGTTATGTAATATTTTCACAAAAATGAATAATAAGCTAGATATTTCGGTTTATTTAATTCAGGCCCCTTATAACCCCCACTTTTAAATAAAGTATTTGGAATGCTATATAGCCTAAAATCTAAGTTACAACGAACTTAATATATTTTCCAATTTTCATCGAAATGCGGTCAGCCATTATCGCGTGAAAAGGTAACAAACATCCAGACAGACAGACAGACTTAAATATCAGTCCTAACAAAATTTTGCCTGGAATAAAACTTATCGGAAATCATTTTTAAAGAAACTTTTGTTATGTAACATGTTTCACATAAATCAATAATAAGCGAGATATTTCGGTTTATTTAATTCAGGCCCCCTTATACCCCCTTTAAATAAACTATTTTGAATGCCATATAGCCTAAAATCTACGTTACAACGAACTTAATTTATGTTCCAATTTTCATCGAAATCCGTTCAGCCATTATCGCGTGAAAAGGTAACAAACATCCAGACAGGCAGACAGGCAGATATACAAACAAAAATAAAAAAAAAAGCGATTTTCGGTTTCAGGATGATTAATTATACATGTTAACACAATTATTTTTAGAAAAGCGAAAATTACCAGAAAAATTTCGCCTTCAGATTTATTATTATTATAGATGGTATTATAGGTGGGTGGAACTTATAAATCCAACCTTTATCCGTTAATTTTACTACAGAAAAAATATTAAAAATTTGTTTTAAAAAAGCAGAAAGATTACCCAACTGAATTGTTGTTTAAACATTTCAAAGTTTTCAACATTAAACAAATGTATTATTTTATTTTATTAAAATATTTTCATAGAAATTTTAATAACTTTCAAAGGTATATAAAAAATACAGAACTAAAATATGAATTCTCTGCGTTTGTGTGAACCAAAATGTAAAATCAATGCAGCTTTTATCATAGCATGAGTCAAGGTCCCAGATTATTAAACAAATTTTATTCCAATAATATTTCAACCGCGAATCCTCTCTAATTAAGTAAAAATATAAAAAAATGTATTGAATTTATAGTTTGGGTTTAAACATATTAAACACTATTTAATCTGTATTCACTCTCAATTTTAAATTTATTTTGTCTGTATTGGAATCCTCCTGAGCACGAGTCTTACTCATTCAGGAGTGGGCTACTTTATATTTATATTTATTGTATTTATTAATTTGTAAATAAATAAAAATAAAATGTATCAGTCGCAAAATTCGAAAGCATTAGAACATTGCTTTACTAATGACCAGGCTTAGGATCTCGGACACTTTAGCAACCAATGTACGCACAACTTGACTATATAGTTCCTTGAACATAGTAGACAGACATACTGTGAATGTAAACAACGACGTCAATGTGCTGCGTTATATTCTACTGTTAATAGTACAATCCAGTGACGGTGGAAAATGAAGTAGGATACATACCTCACAAGTTTCCATGTCCCTCGGCGAAGTTGAAGGCGTTAGCGTTACAATAAATAACCATGTACATACTTGCAACAAGATCGAAAAAACTGTTCGCTATGAATTGAAAATGCACTATGATAGTTGAGTTCGTTTCGTAGGGAGAGACGGAAGAATATTGTACCTCTGATCACGAACCGGATTGTACTCTAACGCGCAGGTAAACAAAACTCAATGCTCCACCTCACTCCATCTATACTCCGTTGCACTGTAACTTCACTTCATTTTTAAGTTGTCTCGGATCCTAAGCCTGCTAATGACCTTATGCCTAGGATTTTTTTCTTAGTGGGTTATTTTACGACGCTGTACCAACATATCATGTTATTTAGCGGCTGAGTGAGATGAAGGTGATAATGCCGGTGAAATGAGTCCGGGGTCCAGCACTGAAAGTTACCAAGCATTTGCTCATATTAGGTTGAGGGAAAATCCTGGAAAAAAACTCAACCAGCTAACTTGTCCCGACCGGGAATCGAACCCGGGCCATCTGGTTTCGAGGCCAGACGCGCTAACCGTTACTCCACAGGCGTGGACTTTGTTTTGTTGAATAACGCTGTTAATAAATAAAAAAATTGATAAAACGTAAAATTCTTGTAGTTATGTGTATGTGATACAGTTTTGACATGAACTTCATAGAAATGTTACTCATGTTATAATTAATGTTTAAAATGTTGTAATAATGAATATTATGTATGTTATACAATTTGTTTTGTTGGAATCTTCTATGTATGATTGTATTGTATTACATACAAAACATACATTATTACAACATTTTAAATATTAATTCCAACATCAGTAACATTTCTATAACATTCATGTCAAAACTGTATCACATACGGTACACATAAGTACAAGCATTTTACATTTTATCATTTTTTATATTAATAGTGCTATTCAACAAAACATAAAATATATAACATGAGTTCTATGTATTTTATATTTATGTTTTATAGTTTTACATATTACATTTTCGGCAAGTCAGCAAGAATCACATACAGGGACATCACTTAATTTTTACCAACATTCTTAACATTAACCTGGCTATACTCGGAAACACTGTTGCCCCTTCCATTACAGGAGTTTGATGTTGCTAGTGCAATATGTAAACAAATCATTTTACTAGCTATAGAAGGAGAGAAAAGTAGTGTATCCAATTATGTTGTAGGGAAATACGATATTACGATTTTCAGTTTGATCATCACTTTTACGGAATTTATCAAAATACAGTAGAGTAGTAACATTTTTTTCAAAACTCAAATTTTCAGGCGGCTATGTTCATTATGTAATGTCTACTTTATTTAGCATATTAATTATTGATGTTAACATACAATATAGAGAGTGCATTTAAATAGAGGGGGTCATAAGTAAAGAGCTGTAAGTGCACTTAAGTTACTTTTGAGAAAATGGGGTTTAAATATTTAAGCTTTCGTAAAATCGGTGAAAATTTTATTTAAATTTTAATGTGTGATGAGATTAAAATATCCCTTTGCCACTAAAATTTTAGATACTTTAGCTTACACTGCATGCACTTAACTCATGTTATTACAAATGTCACTTTCATTTCTTTGCTTGTAGCCACCTCAATTCAAAATAAGCTAATCTGAATTCTTAAACAAGTTGCTGAAAATGGTTACCGTTCATTAAAATGCAGGCTTCAATTCTTTACGCTTATTATTAAAAACATTTGAGGCATATTCTCTGAAATTGAATTTATCGTTTCTTGAATATAATTTTTTAGTACGATATTATTAATATAGGTTCTTTCTTCTATAGAAAACGCAACCATATTTCTGAAACACACTATACACTGCAGTGTTTACTTCACTGCTTGAAGACTTCGAATGCAACAGCGGCCGTAAGTTTGTGCGTCTGACGGGAGCAAGGACATTAGTGAAGGGGTGGGAGTGAAGTACATTCAGAAATGCAGGTACAATAAAAATGCAAGTAAATATAAAATGATGTCCCTGTACAAATCAGACAAATTGAACACATCTCTTACAACGATATTAGACTCTTATTACCAGGAAAGGATTTATATGTAAATACATATTTACTTATAAAGCTAATATAATTTATATTTTGCATTATCTTTATGTTTCACAATGTGTAGGGTTGAAAAATCCTACTTTTATTTTCCATATTTTTCCATATTTTAGAGTTTAGTACATATTTTCGTTAATTTCCATATATTTTCCATATTTCATATAAAACAGTCCATATTATATTAGGTTTAACAATAAAACAAAACAAAATTCCATTAACTTTTAAAAATACATTTCAAGAATAGAGATTTAAACACATGTTCAGTAATCCCTTTAACATCAGAGTTATTTGAAAATTAGCAGTCCTATCAACAATGGGAAAGTAAGTTACAAAACTGTATTAATTTAATTTAAAATTTTTAACAGACTTCAGTTGTGCAGCTCAACAGTTAAATGCCAGTCAGAGTACACATAGGTTCAGTTTTGTAAATCATACTATAAAGACGGTAAATATGCCAAAAGTACGTCATTCAGTCAATTTAAAATCAAAACTAACAAGTTACATTTCAGAATTTAAAGAAGATGGTTTATCAACTGACAATAAAATATTATTTTGTAATTTGTGTCAGTGTGCAGTATCATCTACACAAAAGTTCCTGGTGCAACAACACATTACAACTAGTAAACATCAGGCCAACAAACAACTAAATTCCAAGCAGAGACAATTGTTTTTAACACAACCAACAACATCGAATGTAAGATCTGAGTTTAACATCGACCTGTGCCGTTCTCTCATCTCTGCTGATATTCCTCTCTACAAACTAAAGAATAAGGTCTTCAGGGAATTCCTTGAAAAATATACTCAACATACAATCCCGGATGAGTCAACACTTAGGAAGACGTATGCTCCATCCATCTACGATGAGACAATACAGAAGATAAGAGATGAAATTAAAGATAGTTCAATTTGGGTTTCCATTGATGAGACTCCCGACAAAGAAGGTAGACTTGTTGGTAATGTAGTTATCGGTTTGTTAAGTGAACAATATTCTGAACGAATTCTTTTACATTGTGATGTTCTAGAAAAGTGCAATAACAAAACTATAGTTAAACTGTTCAACGAAGCTATGGGTATCCTGTGGCCAAAGGGTATTATGTACGATAATGTGTTATTCTTTATTAGCGATGCTGCCCTTATATGGTCAAAGCTGGACAAGCATTATCTGTTGTATATCCTAAATTGACTCATTTTACTTGTGTGGCGCATGCATTTCATCGTGTGGCAGAAGTGGTCAGAGACAATTTCCTAAAGTAGATTTGTTGATTTCATCAGTGAAAAAGTATTTCTCAAAGCTCCCAGTAGAGTTAACGTGTTGAAAGAAATGTACCCTGAAATTCCATTGCCACCAAAGCCAATTTTAACTAGATGGGGTACATGGCTAGAAGCAGTTGAATATTATGCCGAACATATAGACTCTATTAACAATGTTCTCCTTGCATTGGACTCTGAAGATGCAGTCTCAATTGATACTGCGAAAACAGTTACCTGTGACATAAGTGTGAAGAATGACTTAGCTCACATTCAGCATACATTTTCATGCATCATAAAAACGCTCAAAAGTCTCCAAAATAGGCACCTTTCACTATCTGAAAGTTTTGAAATTATAAATAGTACTGTGGAACAACTGAATCGTGGTAGAGGTAAAGTTGCAGATGCAGTAAGAGCTAAGGTGGACACTGTACTTTCAAAAACCCTGGATATGAAGAACTACAAAAGGTTGTTGCTGTGATGAGTGGTGAATCAACAGTGAAGATTAACTTGGACTTATCCCCAGCAGACATTGTGAAATTGAATTATGTACCAGTTACTTCTTGTGACGTCGAACGCTCTTTTAGTCAGTATAAATCTATCCTCAGAGACAATAGAAGAAGATTCACTTTTCAGCACTTGAAAGAAATGTTTGTAACCTATTGTTATGGTAACAGACAATAAAAATTGTGTTTTGTTGAAACTACATTGGAAGATAAGGTACGTCCATTATATTTTTGTTTAGTTTGATTAAAATGTACCAATATTTAACGTACATAGTCATTTTTTATAATTTTAAGTCCATATTTAATTCCATATTTTGGTAAAAATCCATATTTAATTCCATATTTTGGTAAAAATAACTACATATATATTTACATATTTCATATATTTTTAGTCCATATAAATCCGTTCCTGCTTATTACATATAACTCATGATTTTAATTTATTGTTATGTTTAACACAGTGAATACTATATACTCAACTTACGTTTCAGATATCGTTATAACATTTGAATATCTGATGATGCCGTATAGGCGAAAACGTTCATATATTTTCTTTAGTAAGATGTATTAGCAAATATGAATTTGCAACAAATGATAAATCATATGATTGAGATACTTTAAGTAAATTTATAATTTCAACCAGGTAGCTTGTCCCAAACAGAATTTGAACCTAATCCCGCTCGTTTTACACTCAGGCACACTAGCCGTTAATCCACAGCGTTGGATCTGTTTAGTGTTATATTACACGAAACTATTTCCGGAATTTACTCTGAGGAATGTGTGGGAGATTATTTAGAGTTGTACTTCAATATATTTAAAAAAATCGTTGTCCACTTCTAATCAGTCATGTTAGTCAAAGACATCCTGGGAAGGTGACTCATCTCATACATACGGATGGCCTGCCCTTTGTTATTAAGTCAACTGTCCGAAGACCAGGTCTGTGGCGATTTCAATATGGCGTCACTCATGAAACGACTAAGCTAGGAGATACTGAGGTAAAGTGGTCAGTTCCTTTCCCGCTCCTTTTCATACATCGCTGACTAGTTACATATTACATTAAAGATTAAACAGACTTCAGATGTATACAAACAATTGTTTTTTCGCTAATATGTTTTCTCGGGATATCAGCCGAGTTAAGATTTTGAATGCTCCAAGCTTTCGGCTGCTATCTCTGCAGCCATCTTCAGGGAAGTGATGTCCGAACGAAATCGAAAAATCGAAGGAGAATTGGGAGGAAAATTTAAAAGGTACGCCATACAAAACTTGAGCTCCAAGCCTGTTGGACTAGTGACGCTGTCCGAAGGAGCTCAGAAAGTCGATACGCGAGGGGGCTGAGATTGATCAATTGATGTTAGGAGGGGTTGGCTGGTGTTTGCCGTTAGGATGGCAAGACGCCGTCATTGGTTGCGCCGGATCTAAGCTGCAATTTGAAGGTCCTGTCCGAACGGAAAGTCGAAAGGTTATATAGATGTTAGGCTGTCTCAGGTGAAACGGGATTGGTTGGCGGATCGGCCAATCCGGGGCCGGGAATTGTCATCCCTCGTAAGCTCCGCCCCTCCCGGGATTCCTGCGTGAAGTTTGGCGGGCGGCGAGCCCTGTTCCGCCGGTTGGAATCGGTTGCCGTCCTCGGTCCGTGATCTTCATGACCTTGATTATAAGATTGTTTTTTCTTTTCATTCATTTAGTGTTCTGCCCAAGGGAAGGTCTTTCACTGAAAGCCCAGCATTCTCAAATCTTTCCTATTTTCTTCTTTTCTCTTGTTTCCTCATATAATGTCGCCTATCATCTGATATCTTCTCCTACATCGAGCTATTCTCCGTTCACCATTTCTTCCAGTGCATCCTTTCTTCTCATCCAGTGACCCATCACTTCCTTTTCCTTTTCCTGATCAGTTTCAGCATCAGTCTCTCTTTCAGCATTCTTATTCTGTCTGTCCACTTCACACGTTCCATTCTTTCTCATTTCCACATTTCAAATGCTTCTATTCGCTTCTCTTCATTTCGTCATAATGTCCATGTTTCTGCCCCATACAATGCCACACTCCATACAAAGCACTTCACTAGTCTCTTCCTTAGTTCTTTTTCCAGAGGTGCGCAGAAGATGCTCCTTTTATATTAAAAGCTTCCTTGGCCATAGCTATTCTCCTTTTGACTTCCTGCCAGCAGCTCATGTTACTGCTTATAGTACACCCCTAGTATTTGAAGCTGTTCACGTGCTCTACTGACTCATATAGAATTCTCAAGTTTACCTTCTGTATTTTTCTTCCTATAACCATTCTTTTCACCTTATTTGCATTTATCATCATCTCATACTGCTCACAGATGTCATTTAGCTCCAGTAGCATATCCTTTAGTATCATTTCCTCTTTTGCTAACAACGCCATATCATCAGCAAATCTTATGCACTTTATTCTTCTTCCTCCTACTATCACTCCGCCCATATTCCAAAAACAGCTATTTACTAAATCCTCCAAGTAGATGTTGAACAGGATAGGTGATAAAGGACATCCTTGACGTATTCTTCTCCCAATTTCACTTCCTTCTGACATTTCTTCTCCTACCCTGACTTTCACTCGTTATATAGATTACTGAACAGCCTTCTCTCTTTCCAATCCACGCCAATTTTCTTTAGGATCCCCATCAGTTTATTCCAATACACTCTGTCAGTAGACTACATAATTTTTCCTCGTCCCCTCAATCAGCAATTATCCATTTGTTACATTACAGCTCTGTCGTGTGTTTAATAAAAAAAAGTGCAAATGCTTTGGAAACATCGTAAAGTCGATAGTGAATTTTCGAAGAGAAATGCATTTAATTCGGTCATTATTTTGTGAATGGGCATGGAAAAAGCGATTTTTGTTACTAGCGACGATATTATAAAATATAAAAATAGTATTAGAAGACACAATTTCGTGCTCTCGACATATACAGTTGGGAATGAACGTGGTGTATAGTCAAAATTACTGTGTTCAAAATTAAGTCACCACACAGCAGAAATTTTTACTTCAAAGTGGAAATTACAAGACGAAGAAGAAAAAGATGCAGAAGAAGAAGAAAACAACGAAATTATGTTACGAGAGTTCGAGGCTCACGGGAAAGAGTTAGGTGGGGATGAGTATATTGAAAAATGTATTGTTGCTGCTATCGAAATGTTGTCTCCTGATAAAGTTGAATTGTTCAAATCAATTCAAACGAACACAGTAGATAGACGTGTGGAAAGTAAAAGAAATGTATAACAGCTTCTTAGTACAAAATATTTACTACTTAAAATTACTAGTACGTACAAAGATAATTATTTCAATGAAAGACGGGAAGCAAGTCGTACTTTCAAGAACAAAAAGAGAGATTACTTGAGGAAAAAACTGAATGTGATAGGAACAAATAGTGGGAATAAAAATATTAGAGATTTATATAAGGACATAAAGGAATTTATAAAAGATATCAGGCAAGCGTAAACGCGATGAAGAATGTGAATGGTGACTTTCTTGCAGAATATCAATTCATCCTGAACAGATGAAATAACTATGAGCGACTACTAAATGCACAAGGACTGAATACAAATGATCGGGACTATAGTAAAATACAAACTGCCGAGACACTTGTACCCGAATCTACATTTTTTCAACTCTAAATTTCGATAGAAAAGCTAAAAATGTGCAAGCCTCCAGATATCGATGAAATTCCAGCAGAATTAACACAAGAGGGTGACAGCGTATTATCCAGCGAAATTTGTAATATCGTTCTTGCTATCTGGAATAAGAAAACTGTACCAGAACAATGCAATTGGTCGATAATGCACATGTTTTAAGAAGTGGGAAAAGACTAACTGTAGTAATTTTCGAGGTATATCACTTTTGTTGACGTCATACAATATCTTGCCCAATACACCTTTCAGACGATTAACTCCATAGACCTATGTAGGTGAAGTTATTGGGAACCATCAATGAGGTTTTAGATACTATAGATCGATTATTCATAAGGTTTTTGTATTCGAAAGATATTTGGAGAATAAAATAGAATATGAGGGCACAGTACATCAGTTATTCATAGATTTCAAAAATGCATATGACTCAGTTAGAAAGTTAAATTCTATATAGGCTATTATTCTTATTGAATTTGGTATTCCTGAGAAACTAATCTTTTAATTAATTTTTTTTTTTCAAATTTCAAATTTATTTACAATTTACATTTGAATTGAATACATATGAATAGAGGTCCACATCTGTGGAGTAACGGTCAGCGCGTCTGGCCGCGAAACCAGGTGGCCCGGGTTCGAATCCCGGTCGGGACAAGTTACCTGGTTGAGGTTTTTCCGGGTTTTCCCTCAACCCAATACGAGCAAATGCTGGGTAACTTTCGGTGCTGGACCCCGAACTCGTTTCACCGTCATTATCACCTTCATTTCATTCAGACGCTAAATAACCTAGATGTTGATACAGCGTCGTAAAATAACCAATAAAATAAAAAAATATGAATAGATACCCGAAATGAGCATATGCTCGTGCTCGGGTACAGTCCAGTAGTCTACATAAATTTTACAGGGTTCAAATAATAATGCTGATTATATAAATAGTAATAATAATAATAATAATAATAATAATAATAATAATAACAATAATAATAAGTGATAAAACAAAAATATTCACAATAATAAAATAAATACTAAGACGGATAAAATAAATTAATATCAAACGACTAGCGAGAGTTAACACAACTTAAATAAGCGTATAATAACCGGAAAAAATGCCAAACTCGAAAATCAACAGAAAAGTTCGTTGTATCGCAGACGACAGCAACCGCCGTATTGACATTGTGTTGTGCTTTAATGGTAGTAGTGGGGAGCTGAAAGTCTACGTAACTGCCGAATTAAAATGTGTCTCAATGAAACGTACAGCAGAGTCCGTATACGCCAGTTACTGTCTGACGCTTTTCCAGTTCACTGCAAGCTAAAGCAAGGAAATTCACTATCACCTTTAATAATTACTAACTTTTCTCTAGATTATACATTAGGAAAGTTCAGTAAAACAGAGAGGGTTTGGAATTGAATGGGTTACATCGGCTTCTCGCAGAAAATGGAGAAAGTTACACAACGCAGAATTACACGGATTGTATTCGTCACCGAACATAATTAGAAGCATTAAATCCAGAAATTTGAGATGGACAGGGCATGTAGCACGTATGGGTGAATTCCAGAAATGCATATATAGTGTTAGTTGGGAGACTTGAGGAGGAGAGGCCTTTAGAGAGGTCGAGACGTAAATGGGAAGATAATATTTGAATGGATTTGAGGGAGGTGGGATATGATGGTAGAGACTGGATTACTCTTGCTGAGGATAGGGACCGATGGCGGACTTATGTGAACGTGTCAATGAATCTCCGGGTTCCTTAGAAGCCATTTGTAATAAGGCCTATACAGTTCTTTGTATTCTAGTAATTATCTTCAATATTACAGGTAATAATACTGCGTTCCTACCTTAACGTGACTAACCATCTGAATTAATTCAATTTTCATTACAACTGATTTTAGTACTTTTATGTATTTCAATTAATTATTCAGAGCCAAAATTTTTAATATTGTTATATTTTTCCTACATTATGAAATTTCCTTTGAATTATTGATAAAGTGTGGAAAAATAATGTCATATTACTCCCTGTTCTATTCAAAATGTATGCATGTTACAGTGTTTAAATCCTACCTATATTAAATCAACTTCCAATGAGACTAAAGTATAAAGATACCGTTTATTACCTAATACAAACTACAGTATTATCGTTTTTATTTCAATATAACTGGATAGCAGGCGTCAGATGGCATTGCATATAGTTGGACCGGGTTTTGAAAATATGAAGAAGGAATTTTAAAAACAATTTATAGAAATGAGTAAAAATTGTATTTTATTTTTCGTTATTTTGATATTTTGGGACTTAAAGTAACTAAATCCAAAACGCAGGACACACAATTAAAATCCAAAACAATCCTTGGGAATCCAGGACGTCTAGAAACCCTGAATATGACATCGGACAACGATCGATAATTCTCGTTGTTACTAGCTCTCCAAACAAACGTTTTTGGACTCCCCTGACTAAATAGTTCAGCTAGGGCATATGTACTTATTTACAATTCTTTTTATCGTTCTAGAAGAGCTGGAATATTGATAACGTAACATTATGTAAAAATACTGTAGAATAAAGAATTCAATACTACAAGCTCCTTAACAGACACAACCATCACGAGAAATGTTTACAGCGGAATTCTATTATGCCTTGAAATTGAATTTACTGAAATGCGATAAATAGACAGTTTCCTTTTGAAGACACTAATGAAGGGGGAGACAATGTATTGTACAGTCTCGTACAGGCGCCAAGTGGAACGAGGAATGTTCAACTGAACTGAAAGCACATCTCGATGTTACTTCCTTAGGCGAAACTAATGAAGACACAGGCTGTGTTATATGATGGATCCTTAATCTACCAAAGGAGACATTATATGCCGTGATCACAGACAAAATAATCATTTGGCAGCAACTCAGTTTGATTACATACGTAGAACCTTGGAGGATTAATTAAGATTGTTTTACACTGTAGTTACGTGAGTTCGATTTCCGAACAATGTGGCATATATAGGGTGTAAACAAGATAAATTGCCGAAATATATTGGTGGTAGAGCAAATATAACCGAAGAAAAAATCAAATATATTTTTTCTTTAACTGTCAAGTTATTCGCAGAAAAATATGTTTGTGAGTCAAACGTTTTTAAAACTGAGAATAGGCAGTCATTATTTACGTAAAGATTTACCTAGAAAAAAATGTGTTTTGTGAGTGTAACATTGTTTAAAATGAGAATAAACATTCATTATTTACGTGAAGGTTTTTCCCAGAAAAAATGTTTTGTCAGTCTAACGTTTTTGAAAATGAGAATAAACATTCATTATTTACGTGAAGGTTTTTCCCAGAAAAAATGTTTTGTCAATCTAACGTCTTTGAAACTGAGAATAGGCAGTCATTACTTATGTAAAGGTTCCCGCCCCCCAAAATGTTTTATGAGTGTAATATTTTTTAAACTGAGAATGAACCGCAATTATTTACGCAAAGTTTTTCTCCCCAAATTATTTTTTCACTAACATTTTTTTAAAGTAAGAATAAGCAATCATTATTTACGAAAGGTTTTCCCAGAAAAAAATTGCTTCTTGAGTCTAACGTTTTTGAAAATGATTGTAAGCAGACATTATTTACGGACAGGTTTTCCCTTCTCCAAAAATGTGTTTTTGTCTAACGTTTTTAAAACTGAGAATAAGCAGTCATTATTTACGTAAAGGTTTTCCCAGAAAAAAAATGCTTCTTGAGTCTAACGTCTTTGAAACTGAGAAGAAACAGTCATTATTTACATAAAGGTTTTTCCAGAAAAAAATGTGTTCTGTGAGTCTAACGTTTTTGAAACTGAGAATAGGCAGTCATTATTTACGTAAAGGTTCCCCCCCCCCAAAAGTGTTTTGTAAGTCTAACGATTTTGAAACTGAGAATAGGCAGTCATTATTCACGTAAAGGTTTTCCCAAAAAATGTTTGGTGAGTATAACGTTTTTGAAACTGAGAATAGGCAATCATTATTTACGTTAAAATTTTCACAGAAAAAAATGTGTTTTGTAAGTATTTAACAGAAAAAAATGTGTTTTGTAAGTTTTGAAACTGAGAATAGGCAGTCATTATTTACGTAAAGGTTTTCCCAGAAAAAAAAATGTGTTTTGTAAGTATAACGTTTTTGAAACTGAGAATAGAATTATTCACGTAAAGGCAGAAAATGTGTTTTCATTATTTACGTAAAAAGATTTTCCCCAGAAAAAATGTGATTTGTAAGTCTAACGTTTTTGAAACTGAGAATAGGCAGTCATTAACGTAAAGATTTTTCCCAGAAAAATGTGAAACTGAGAATAGGCAGTCATTATTCACGTAAAGGTTTTCCCAAAAAAATGTTTGATGAGTATAACGTTTTTGAAAAGAATGCAATCATTATTTACGTTAAAATTTTCCCAGAAAAAATGTGTTTTCTAAGTCTAACGTTTTTGAAACTGAGAATAGGCAGTCATTATTTACGTAAAGATTTTCCCAGAAAAATGTGATTTGTAAGTCTAACGTTTTTGAAACTGAGAATAGGCAGTCATTATTTACGTAAAGATTTTTCCCAGAAAAATGTGTTTTGTTAATTAACAATTTTGAAACTGAGAATAGGCAGTCATTATTCACGTAAAGGTTTTCCCAAAAAATGTTTGATGAGTATAACGTTTTTTTAGGCAATCATTATTTACGTTAAAATTTTCCCAGAAAAAATGTGTTTTGTAAGTCTAACGTTTTGAAACTGACAATAGGCAGCCATTATTTACGTAAAGCAGAAAAAAAGTCATTATTTACTGAGAATAAAGTCATTATTTACGTAAAGATTTTCCCCAGAAAAAATGTGTTTTGTAAGTCTAACGTTTTGAAACTGAGAATAGCAGTCATTATTTACGTAAAGATTTTTCCCAGAAAAATGTTATTTAACAATTTTGAAACTGAGAATAGGCAGTCATTATTCACGTAAAGGTTTTCCCAAAAAATGTTTGGTGAGTATAACGTTTTTGAAACTGAGAATAGGCAATCATTATTTACGTTAAAATTTTCACAGAAAAAAATGTGTTTTGTAAGTCTAACGTTTTTGAAACTGAGAATAGGCAGTCATTATTTACGTAAAGATTTCCCCAGAAAAAAAAAGTGTTTTGTAAGTCTAACGTTTTCGAAACTGAGAATAGGCAGTCATTATTTACGTAAAGATTCCCCCAAAAAAAATGTTTTGTAAGTCTAACGTTTTTGAAACTGACAATAGGTAGTCCTTATTTACGTAACGATTTCCGAGAAAACAAGATCTGTTTGTGAGTCTAAGATTTTTGAAACTGAGAATAAGCAGTCATTATTTACGTAATGGTTTTCCCAGAAATAAATGTGTTTTGAGAGTCTAACGTTTTTTAAACTGAGAATAAACAATCATTATGAATGTAAAGTTATCTGGTTGAGGTTTTTTCCGGGGTTTTTCCTCAATCCAATATGAGACAATGCTGGGTAACTTTCGGTGCTGGACCCCGGACTCATTTCACTGGTAATATCACATTCATCTCATTCAGACGCTAAATAATCTGATCTTTGATAAAGCGTCATAAAATAACCTACTAAAATTGTCATCAAAATAGGTAATTTTTACAAAACAATAGTTTATTAATGGCAAAATAGGTTTGATTTTGTACGTACTGAGACCTGAAGAATAAAAAAAATCGGGAAATAAGTACATGGTGCTATTAAAAAAAAACAACAGACTCATTGACACACCCTTTATAAATGAGAACCATAATATTTGAAAACATGTTCAAAATATTCCTTCTATGATACCCTTCACTTTTTGTATAAATAGTTTCTTCATAAAATTATAAATAAGAAAGTTACAAGTATTGTTCCATACTTTTTACTGACTCTGTAAATTTACAATGAAAAACGAAGACGAAACATTCGCAAATCAACAACAATTTGTAAAACTTCCGAAACTACAGTCGTCATGGTACAGACAACTGCATGGTCGCCAACCTACACAACTGCAAATCATTTATCTGTATTTTTTCATTCTGTTGTGTTTCTATGCGCATACACTAACAATAGTTTGATGAGCGAGGAGTAACTATTCTCTTTAAAAACAGAGAAATAGCAAGCTGTATTCATACTTGTAATATCACGGTAAGTTACATTAATGGGAACTGAATCTATCTAGACTGTGAAAATCAAGCGACAGAAAATAAAAATAAATAAATATCGCATCTAGACGACAGCGCTGAAACACTTCACGGCTAAATGCAAAACAGTTTTGAAGCGCATAAAACATCTGTTTCGCCTGATGAAATGTTTATGGCTAGTCTGGAGATACATTTCTACTTCGAGTGGCAATTAAATCGCTAATAACTAAATGGAGGTAGGAAGAAGCTGAATTAAAATGGCAAGGCAAAGAAAAGAATATGCTATAGAATTTTGTGACAATTAAAAGAATGAATCTAAAATGAAAAAAGTAGGACAAACAGTATGATTAAGTTTACTACTTAAAGTCTGTCCTCACACTAGAAACTTAATGTTCGACTGTAATTAAGAAAAATAAACAGTGCAATGTAAAAAGCGTATACCTTGTCATTGTTCGTATTAACTGCAATAAGATAAGAAAGGATGCTATTCTGTGCAAATTTGCTGTACATATTATTAAAGAATGGCTGTATGCTCACTTACTTTCTTTGAATGTTTCTAAAACAAAATTAATACCATTTTCATTAACATCACATGGCCTTGAGCAACTAGAAATAAATAATAATATAAGTATAACTATACATAATTGTAACCTACCCTACTTGCGCTTAGAGTATATCCTCACAAGTTAAATATTTAGGCATTATTATTGACCAACATTTAAAATGGGACAAGCATATCTCCTTTCTGTGTAACAGATTGCGTAAAACAATCCACAAATTTTCCATTCTACGCTCTTATTTACCTGTTTATGTTCTGCGTACTGTGTACTTAGCTCTGTTTCAATCAATAATTCAGTATGGTATTTTAGGTTGGGGAGGAATGGCAAAATCGACTCTCCGTCCTTTAAATCTGCCCCAAAAAAGAATTATCAAAATTCGTCTATATAAACCTTTTGTTTACCCAAAAAAATTAATTTTTCAGGAATTTGGCGTATCAAATCTAGAACAAATTTATAAACAAACATTGCTGATTTACTTCCATAAAAACCACAATAAATTTAAATTTGATCCTCATGAATACCAGACGAGACAAAACTACAGTTTCTTTCTAAATACTCCCAAATGCCACACAACTGCTGGATTAAAACACAGCAGAAATTTAGGACCCAAAATATATAATACATTAATTAGAGCTTACCCTGAGCTAAGTACACTTAACACACATAGATTTAAGAAACAAATCAGATTAATTATTTAATTGTTTAAGCTAATTGAGTTAAAAATTGATACTCTAATATTCATGTACTTTTGTATTTTCTGTTTGTATATAGACCCTGTTATTACATGCTGTATATATTTTACCATTTATTAATGTGATTGTGCTCAATGAACTCTCGTAATTTTGTAATATATTTTGTATAACTGATCTGAACTGCGCCCGAGCAAGAGCTTCTGCTCTTTCGGGCTGCAATGTCTAATGTAGCTCAAGTGTATAGTATTAAATAAATATTATTATTATTATTATTATTATTATTATATTGTTGAAACGAGAGATGAAATTGGACTGCTACGAACAATCGGCCTAAGATACTAACATAAGAATAAAGAATGTAGCCCTATATAGTACTTGTGGACTTAGAAAAGGCGTTAGACAGAGTGGATTGGAATAAACTGATGAGGATCCTAAAGAAAATTAGTGTGGATTGAAAAGAGAGGAGGCGGTTCAATAACATTTATATGAAACAACGAGTCAAAGTCAGGATAGGAGAAGAAATGTCAGAAGGAACTGAAATAGAGAGAGGAGTACGACAAGGATGTCCTTTATAACCTATAGTCTACTGTTCAACACCTACTTGAATGACTTATTGAAAAACTGTTTTCAGAACGTGGGAGGAGCGATAGTATGAGGAAGAAGAATAAAGTGTGTAAGATTTGCTGTGATATGGCGTTGTTAGGAGAAGAGGAGATGATACTAAAGGATATGCTACTGGAGCTAAATGACAGCTATGAGCAGTATGGGAGGAAGATAAATGCAAATAAGAAGAAGACCATGGTCATAGGAAGAAAAGTAAAGAATGTAAACTTGTGAGTTCTAAATGAGGCAGTAGAGCAAGTGGACAGCTCCAAATACTTGGGGTGTACTACAGGCAGTAACATGATCTGCTGCCAGGAAGTCAAAAGGAGGATAGCAATGGCCAAGGAAGGAAGAGCATCTTCTGCGTTTCTCTGGAGAAAGAACTAAGGAGGAGACTAGTGAAGTGCTTTGTATGGAGTGTAGAATTATGAGGCAGAAACATGGACATTACGACGAAGTGAAGAGAAGCGAACAGAAGCATTTGAAATGTGGATATGGATAAGGATGGAGCGTGTGAAATGGACAGATTGAGAAACGAAGCTGTGTTGGAAAGAGTGGATGAAGAAATAATAATGCTGAAACTGATCAGGAAGAGGAAAAGGAATTGCCTGGGTCACTGGTTGAGAGGAAACTGCCTACTGAAGGATGCACTGTATGGAATGGTGAACGGGAGAACAGTTCGTGGCAGAAGAAGATATCAGATAATAGACAACATTAAGATAAATGGATCATATGCGAAGACAAAGAGGAAAGCAGTAAATAGGAAAGGCTGGAGAAAGCTGGGTTTGCAGTGTAAGACCTGCCCTTGGATAGAACACTATAGATGAATGAATCGTTGAAATTTACATAATTTGGAAAGAAATGTATTTCATCTGGAGTACGAATCAATTTATATTTCAATGACTTAGAATCAGTTCTATGATCGCGGAATATATCTTGGAATAGCATAACTTTAGAATAAAAGGAGCTCCGTGTTGTATGATGTTCCTTTATTCCAAGGTTATCCATTCCATAATTAGCAGAACTGGAACAAAAGTTGGCAATTATTTAGATGTTGTATTGTTTATAAAGTAGGCTACATTCACAATACCAGAATTTTTTTGTATTTCTGAACATATTATTATTATTATTATTATTATTATTATTAATATTATTATTATATTGTCTACATTTACAATCAGATCTCATGCTTAACTGGGGGAGGTGTGACTACATAAATTCTTGTAACAAAGACAGTAGAGCAGGTTTAGCGTGGAGAAGATTGTGGGCATGGAAGGGTAATAAAATTGTCAACGAAGAAGGAGAGCGCCTTTGTCCGCTTTGCAAAGAAAAGGATTCCTGTAAGCATATTTTATTACAGTGTGTCGAATTGGAACAAGTACGGAGAAAATATCTACCACCCTCGATGCTAAGTCAGAATAGGAGTTTGCTTGCATGTCTTGACCTCATGGGGAATAGAGAATATGAACAAAAGACTGGATTGTTCCTCTTGAAGGCGAGACAGATTAGAAGTGCAGTAGTTGAAGTTTGTGATACGAACTGAGGAAGGGATAATGGTATCTAATAAATTATACACTTTTATGTCTGTTTTAGGTTAGGATATATTATATAATGTGTTTTGTAGTGCCATTTTCATTTTAATATGTATGTTCTTTTAGAGAGTGGTTGGATATAATCATAAATGAGGGAGTGAGACCTACAAAAGTAGGACTTGTGTTAGGTACAAAGCACGTACGGTCAGAAGACCCGTGCACTGGATTTTAGATAAAATCACGATTGCCTACCTGCCTATCTATCTTATTATTTTGTGTACAGAGTTTATTATAAATAAATGAATATGAATCAAAAGGAATTAGAAATCAAATATATAAGCTACATTTAAGCTAGTTCAGATAGTAAGTGACTATAATAATATGCCACAAACAAAAAGAAACTGATGTCATAAATAGAGCCCGGAATTTTAGGTGCTAAAAGTTTATAATGACACTGAGAATAGATGAATGGATGTGGTGCCCGTAAGGAGGGTTTTAAGCCCAGTTCACAAGAGTTCGATATGTAATGATACACAACAGAGTCACAAAGACTGGGTGATGGATCTTATAAATCGTGTGCGAATTTGTAAGTCGTGGTTAAGAGGATTAAAGATCTTCAAAGGTACCAAAGGGAAAATATTAAATGACAAGAATGACATCTCAAAGAAGTGGGGAAATGGCTTCTATATCTATAACCTATAGCGAGGAACAATATTAACTTTTAGCACCTAAAATTCCGGACTCTAGTCATAAGTCATAACTAGAGTACTGCGTTTCGTTACCTAGAACCTCAAAGCAACCCGCATCAGTGTAGGTATGTATGGAGTATAGCTCGGCGGTATCCGACACTTATACACTTCAGGTCTGATGTTCAACGAACATGCCAAAACAAAATAAAGCTAGGCGCTTGGATATCAGTGCTCTGCGCTCGGGCTTGGATCCCTCATTTCGTCTGATTGATTGTTTCTTCTGATGTTTTCCCCAGCCGTGGGACTGATGCTGGATGGTCTATGGCGAGCCCTCGGCCTCACCTCATTTCATCCCCGTTTGGTCTTATTACCTGGTTGGGTTTTTCCGAAGTTTTCCCTAACAATAAGGCAAATGCCAGGTAATCTTTTAGCGAATCCTCGGCCTCACGTCATCTCACAACATCTCGCCAGAAATTGTAAAATATTGGAATTGAAATAATTGTAAAATAATTGTAAAAATTGTAATTGTAAATTTGTAAAATTTTGACTTGTTTAACATCTTAAAGCTTTAATGCTAATGTAAGATCTATGAAATACAATAAATTAAATAAAATGACTGTACTATACTTCGTTCTATAATATGTGACAGGAGAAGTAAACATTGCCGGCAGAAGAGGAGAGAAGTATAATTGCTAGAGCCCGGATGTTTAGACATTTATTTTGGTTAAAATAGGCAAGCATATGGGCATTAAAAATAGTAAAAATAGCCAGTGAAATAGGCATTTATTATTCATGGAAACAGACAAGAATTAGAGAAATATTTAATAAACTATCCCAGACGGTACTCACTTTCCTTGGTTACATGTCACAACAAGATGCTTTTTAAGTTGTCAACTGTCATAGTGAGCCGCCTGTCAGAGAGAACGTTTTTCATGGCGAAAAAGATCTTTCTACTTCTACTGAAGTAATTGGAGCAAACTTAAAACAACTTATTTCAGAATGACTGTCTCTACTTTCTTTCAGAGATCAGGAAAAACCGACAGTGTATTGTCTCAAAAAGAGGGGTGTGAGAATGGATTAGAGACTTCAAAGTACGCGTGACTTGTGCGTGCAAGCGACAACAGTAGCGGTTTGTAGAACTATAAATTGTAAGAAAAATAGGTTAGAGTTATCCTTCTTCCGAAAGATCTATGAAGATGAGTTTATAGAATATAATATATATTTTATGAAAATAATATACAAACCTTATGTATTTCATATTTAAATAGTGGAAGGAAGATGTTAATTTTTTCAGAAGAACACGATATCGAAAGTGCAATTAATTTTATCGTCTGCTAGGGAAAGAGTCTGTGATAGGCGATAGTAGCGATCCTGGTGGTGAGCAACTATCTATCTTTGCATATTTAGTAAGTATTGACTTTCGTGACTGTATATACTAGACCGTGGTATTGGTATGAGTAAGTCTCCCAAATACTATCCCGTTATCGTTCATTCAACCGATGTAAATTATAGTTATAGTTGTAACAAAGTTATTATAAAAGGGATTAAAACATTTTTATTCGTAATTCGGTATTTCAGACACAGAGTTCAATAGGTAGCGACTGTCTAAGAAATAGTACGAGATCCATCAACCTTAAATAAATTCTCTGCTTGAGTGGAAGCTTGGAAATAAAATCTCTATCCATAAAAGGGAAATTTCTGTGTGTTATGTATCCGTTCCTTCGCTTCTTTCTACGACGTTCCATTCCATCCTTTCTTTGGTCTAACACACACATTCAATTCGCTTCGTTCCGACAGTGTGTTTCTTCGTGTGTGGTTCTGAGGAATATAACTGAAACGTCTCTTCCCCTTTCCAATCTCCCGCTTTCCTTTCTTACTTCTGTCAAGAAATATAAAGCCGATTTTCCTAGTTACCTTTGCGTCTCTGTTTACATGATTGTTTATCAATATGTTCTCCATATCCAATTTCGTACTGCCGCGCCGTCTGTGCCTTTGTTCCTGTCTGGATCGGTATTTGGAAGCTCGTTTCTCCGGTTGTCTCGCTACAAATTGCTCTTCTTTCCTCCTCTGTCAACTGCATAAATGTTCCATAACTCACAATGTTTGCAGCCGAATTTATTCCATTCAGCCGGCGCGACGCACCGAGATCGCGAGAGAATAATTCCCCAGACATAACCTTAATAGGGCAATATGTATGTAGTGACGTCATCCAGTCTGTCAGTGATCTGACACAGAGGGACTGCTGTCACTGAGACCCGTTCTGACACGACCAAGTTTTATATCGCGTATCTTTAAAATAAATGCGACATTCACAGATGTACATATCTACACTGTGCATCGAGGTAATAAAACACGACGAAAAACATGGTGCGTTCGATGACTTGTCTTCAGTTCTACGAAACCGATAGTAGGTGGAGGGAACATGCAAATACCAACTGCTGCTGGACATGAAATTTATTACATTTCTGTGACATTCATTAAGTGTATTGAATTCTCTTTGTTATATAACTATTTAAGCAATCATGTTCATGAAAACCAGTCTGTAAAGGCGGGTTAAGACATAAATAATTATACAGGGACATCATTTTATTTTTACTTCAATTTTTATTGTACCTGAGTTTTTGAATGTACTTCACTCCCACCCCTTCTACTAATGAAGTTTCAACTGTTTTCCAGACAGAATCAAGGCCGCTTATAGTAAACAGCACTGAGTTACTGAGTATAGTACGTTCCAGAAATATGTTCGCGTTTTCCAATGACGAAAGAAATTTTAATATTGAATCATATTTTCGCACAGGTACTGTCCGTTTGCCTACGTCACATCCCGATTTCCCCACTTGCTTCTGCACGGCCCTCTGTAAAAGCAGGGCTGTCTTAGCTTTTTTCTGAAAACATTAATTTCTGTTAGGAATTGGACGTTTACGTAATATTATACAACTGTTTAAAATAACTTAAATAAAAGGGCCTTGTTAAGTAATTAACTGTCACGTGATATCCCTCCTTTCTACGATCCTGCGGCATAACCACTTGGACGGAGAGTAGATAGCATGTCCGAGTAATTTTATCTATGCGGGTCGGGCAGAAGTGAAGATTGAATTTACATTACATAAGGTACTCTTTTATAGAGTAGGTACAGAATTATTTCAACATGAGTTACTAGTACGAAGGACGAAACTGGTCATTGTAATTAGATGCAATAGTCTATAGTGCGATAATATGCACAAAAGAACTGAAGCCTGTAGGCTATCGAAATGAATGGCTATCATCTTCAAAAATGTGTTTAAATATCCATTTTATGATTATTTTTCAACTGAACTTCATTATTCTCTATATTGTACGCTAATGTGCTGTAGACAGTATAATATACACTACATAATGAACACGGTCGCATGGATAGCTCAGTTCGTGAGTAAAAACACTCATTCTTAATAGAGTACTGCATTTTGATTAAATAAAAATCCTAATGAAAATGATCGAACTCAAAATCGCGATATTTCCTAGTTTACGTAAATGGATGAAGTACTTTTCTTCCCTCCTATATCTAGTAAAGTGATGTGTTTGTGTTTTACGCCAGTATCATCGAACTCCAGTTGTGGAAGGGGGTAGCGAACGGGGTTTCCGGTTCTCTAAAGGTATAGCCAGGTTAATATTAAAAATGTTAGTAAAAATAAAATGATGTCCCTGTATTTTTCTATACGTAAAGGCGAGTTAAGACATAAATCATTTCATATTTTTGTATTAAAAACCAAAATAATTCTAAAAACAAATAAAAAAATAAACCTAATAAAACGAATTTTATTATGACTTTATTTTGTTTGAGGCTATAAAATCTTTTGTTTTAAAATAGGATTAGATACCCTATTATTTTAGACATAAATTATTTTTAACCTGAGTAGTGTTAGTCAAGGCCTTGAAACTTAAAGAATTTGGCGGTTTGTAATAGTCAGACAAAATTATCAAGATTAGTAATTAAAAACGAAACAGAGTCAAATTAATTAAGATTAAACAAAGAAAAAAAGAAAAATTATATATATATTTTTTCACTACCCTAGATCATATATACCCAGATTGCTCGGCATTATAGACTTTGACGGTAACAAATTTTGTCTGGTTTACAATGCTGCCATCTCGTTGTTACGTAAGGAGTCACGTCATAACTCGCATTTGAATTGCATTAGCGACTGTATTGCCATCTCGTGTTCGTTTACGGCAGACGGGTGGCGATCCTGGCGGTTGTTGTCTTCAAAGTGCAACCGATTTTAACATCGTAATGAGCAATCTATATATGATCTGGGACACTGCAAAGTTTCATAGGGTGTGATAAACCATTCGTAAATCATTACACACATCTCGGATTTTATCTCTGCCGGTGAATGGCAGTTGAGATTCAAGCGATTGTCATGGTTGAGGGCGTTGAGTACCAATACAGAAAAACAAAAGACATCTGGTCGCCTTGCTCCCAACAGAACTGTTTTCCTGTTAGTAATGTGTGTGTGTGTGTGTGTGTGTGTGTGTCGAAGTCGGTTCGGATTTACAATATCGCCTGAGCTACTACTACTACTACTACTACTACTACTACTACTACTACTACTACTATTATTATTATTATTATTATTATTATTATTATTATTATTATTATTATTATAGTGTGTGATAGAAGTCTAATTCATAGTAGTACAGATATTGCTTTAGTTTCGTAATTACTAATAGTTCAAAGTGTTATAAATTGTGTACTGGTAGTCATTTTAATTTCTGGTTTTTAACCGATCCTGTCCCAAGTTGAAAACAAAAAAGCAGTGTTTTGCAATTCATTTTGATTAATTTTCAGAAAAGTCTATGATTACATAATACAAAATGTTTATTTTCAGACATTCCACAACAACTACAGTATTTGGACATCGTCCGTAAACTAACCATATTTAAGAGTATCACCGGTCATAATGCACGTTCAAGCATCTGGCGCCAATCAACATCAAAAGACAACCTAATATTGAAACATATCATCTGTTACAAATGACATCCACAACAACTTGAATAATTAGGTCTCAAGGCATAACCTCAATTTATACATTATGACGTATATACATCTATGGACGGTGAAAAGGCGTATTGTAATGAAAACAAGAACTTGGGCACAAACAAATCAGCTAATAGATCAAAGACTGTAATGCATCTCTTCACATAATATAGTATATAGATTTTATTTTCATTATTTTATCAATTTATATATGTAATTTTATATATGTACATGGATTGTAATCACACGTGTGTTTTTAATCAATTGACAGTAGGGTGTAGTCACACAAGAAAATAAATATATTGATGTCTTAAATTATGTTATTTTGTTCATGTTGTATGCTCATTAATATATATATTGTATTTTGGTTGTAGAGACATATGTACTTATTAGAGATGATTTTGCTGTATAAAATGTTGTATCTGATGATGTTGGTATGAAACCGACGAAAATGTTCATACAGTATTAACATTATGTAATGTAAGGACTCGCACGTCACATAGAAAGAATCCAGTATAGGGCAGCTAAATTTGTTAAAGGTAAAAGAGAAGATGGAAACGATACGATAAAATAACTTAAATGGGAAACTTTGGAAAATAGGCGTAGTAAAACTAGAATAACATCATTGTATAGAGCACATCTAGGTCAGAAAGCATGGGTAGACATAACGGCTCGGTTAGAAAAGCCAACGTACTATGGTAGGAACGATCATGATTTTAAAATCAAATGTAGGAAACAGAAAACGGATGTAGGTAAATTCTCATTTTTAAATAGAACTATAAATGATTGGAATGACCTACCTGCAGCGGTCTTTGAGGGCTGTCCTTCCTTAAGGAGATTCAAGAATAACATAAAAAGTTGTGTATAAAGTGCAAATTAAAATTAAGGTGACATCATTTAACATTTAATTTTTTAAGGTGACATGTATTTATCTAGCCTGACGAGTTTACTTCCTTGGTTTGAATTGTAAATTATTTAAAAATAGCGTGTAAATGGGCCTTAGACTAGAAATGTTTAGTTTAAATGTAGTTCTGTTTATACGTATGCATAAGGATGTAATTATTTGACTTATTTGAACTGTTGTATCAGTGAAGCGAGGTGAGTCAGTGAAGTTATGGTTTTACAGTGCAGTGAACAGTTCCGATCAGTGATAATTTATAGCGTCAATGAAATGTGTTCTATAGTGTCAGTGGAATGTGTTACAGAGTGTCAGTGAAATGTGTGCTAAAGTGTCAGTGAAATGGGTCATAGTGCCACTACAGGGAATGAGATGAAATTAAAGTGAAAGACTATTGAAACTTATGTAGGACCTATACATAATTATGTAGGTTGTATTGTAAAATTAGGTATTTTATTTATGTTTTATTATTATTGTGTTAAATTGTATTGTTTATTCTTATTGTATTGTGTATAAAATTGTATATGTGTTGTAAAATTGTATTGTGTATTGTAAATTTTATTGTTTATTGCTTATCATTTTATTATGTATTGTTTATATTGTATATACCACTGTCACCTGGTGCTTGCCCACTTGTAGTGTATATAAATATATAGATATATAGAAAGTTAAGTCATTGACTGAAAATAAACATTTTGTATTATAAAAAAACAGTGCTCAAAGTCGGGAGCTGGTAGCGAATGTATTAAAGTTTATGAAGAATGAAGCAGATCGTGATGATTTTAGTAATCTTTCGCTAAATCACAAGAGAGTACAGTGGCTGCCACAGGCATACCAGAAGGAACGGTGCGTGTGATAAAACAAGAACTGTCCGCCATTGAGGAAGGAGAAAGGCTGATTCAAAATGAAAATTAAATATAACGTAAGCGTTGACTTAAAAATGTAAACGTTACGGTAAAATCAAGAACATTCACGATGGGAACATAACCGTAAAGGTGCTTGGTAACCATGTGAACATAACAACGACGTCATTTCCTCATATTGTCATATACTTCAGCGCTCCACGATTGTGTACTGTTTGCAAATCACGTAAGCATAAGCATGAAAGTTTGGAGTTCGCAAACTTTCATGTTAACGTCTAACGGCAATGTTTATGTGAATCATTGTGAATGATCCCATTTGGTAACCTGGGCGCAAACTTCTGACTTTATGTTACGGTTATGTTTAATTTTCATTGTGAATGGGCCTGAAGCCAGTTCGTTTTACAACACCAAATAAAAATCGCAAACGTCATAAAACTGTTACAAACTTGGACGAAGAGCAAGACAGAGATGGTGAGGATGTTGTTGAACTTTTGCAATAATCCTGAAAGGAGACGTACAGGCATGTTTCACTGCAATTTATTAATTTATTAGGTCTAGAATGAGTAATTTTCAAATTGCGAAAACCATAATAATGATTCGTAACACTGAGCTCTTATACAGTTAATGTTAAAATATTGTAAAAATACTTAGATACTCAGAGTTAAGCATTTGGGCTAACTTTCTTTCACATACTAGTACAACCGCTGCTTGCCCTCTTCCTCTCTACCGCAAACTATGACGTCGCCCATCGGCAGAGATAAAATCCGAGATCTGTACCGCAGTTGAATGTTCGTTTTTGAGCCGCCTAATAATAATAATTAAATCTCGCCTTTCGAATGAATCAATAAAATTTCACACCTCACTATAGTACCTATACTTCGTACCATAATATCTGACAGGATATGTAAACATTGTCCGAAGCGTTCTATCCCCGCCCAACTTCAAGACAAGCGTAAAATGAAACCTCTGTCATTGGTTGAATAGCTGTTATACTTCTCTCCTACTCTGCTGGCAATGTTTATATCTCCTGTCAGACATTATGGGACGAAGTATAGGTAGAATCCTCAAACACTTATAAAATGCAGTCTTTTTAACTAAAATTTTCCAGCCACTCTTTCCTAAATTTCTAAACGAAGAACACTACGTCTTCCCATGATTAACAATATCGTAATTAGAACACAAGCAATATCATAGAGACCAATAATCTTGAAAACACTTGACTATAATGATAGTTAAATTCAAAAGTGTGATCCTAAAATTCGTTCAGTGCATTTGGCCATATTCATGATTTATACATATACAGGGCGTTAGGGGTTTCAGCGCACAAATTTCAACAGCAGATTATTTGTATGAAATAGAACCAATACTTCCATTAAAATATTTTTCTACAACGCACAGTTCAACCAATAAAAATAAGTTGTGTGGAAAATTTCGTTACCGATATTTTCATATATATGTATGTTCAAAATTTTAAGATTTATTACGAATGTCCCGATAGGCCTAGATATTAAAAAGATGAACAATTTATTTTTTTCTCTTTTTCCATAAAGTGAACCGTTTATTCATTCATAAATTAATGTTCAAATTTTATTATTTGCACGTTCCGTGTAACTAAACCACTGGCAGGATTCGATCCGACATCGGGGTGGGAATCCGGTGTGGCTCAGTGGATAGAGCATCAGCACGTAGAGCTGAAAAACCGGGTTCAAATCCCGGTGCCGGAGAGAATGTTTCTCCGTTCCACTCATTTTTCATTATATTATATATCACTTGCCATTAGTTCATAGTAAAACTTAAAATTTTAAAGAGAAATGAAAATATCGGTAAAGAAACTTTTCACACCATTTATTTCTTTATTGGTTAAACTATGCGTTGTACGAAAATATTTCATTAGAACTACTGGTTATATTTAATACAAAGAACCTCCTGGTAAAATGTGTTGACTCAAACCCCTAACACTCTGTCTGTGTTTGAGTCTTCTATCATTAAATTTAAGCGCGCTTTCTTCCAAAACAAAATCAATCCTTGTCTAAAAATTTGTGTTACTGTGCATGTCACCCGCAGGTTCATTGCCGCCCTCACATAAGTCCGCCATTGGTCCCTATTCTGTGCAAGATTAATTCAGTCTCTATCATCATATCCCACCTAACTCAAATCCATTTTAATATTATCCTCCAATCTACGTCTCGGCCTCTCCAAAGGTCTTTTTCCCTCCGGTCTCCCAACAAACATTCTAACTTCATTTCTGGATTCGCCCATACGTGCTACATGCCGTGCCCATCTCAAACGTCTGGATTTAATGTTCCTAATTATGTCAGGTGAAGAAAACTATATGTGCAATTCTGCGTTGTGTAACTTTCTCCATTCTTCTGTAACTTCATCTCTCTTAGCACCAAATATTTTCATAAGAATCTTATTCTCAAGCACTCTTAATCTCTGTTCGCCTCTCAAAGTGAGAGTCCAAGTTTCACAACCATAAAGAACAACCTGTAATATAACTGTTTTATAAATTCTCACTTTCAGATTTTTTTACAGCAGACGAGATGACAAAAGCTTCTCAACCGAATAATAACAGACAATTCCGATATTTATTCCGCGTTTAATTTCCTCCGGAATGTCATTTATATTTGTTATTTTAATTGGCTCTTACATGCAACCAAATATATATGGACCTTAAGATATTTCCTGGTATCTAAATAGTTTAATTGTAATTATGTGTTATAATTATTCACAACCGCTGGATACGTCACAATTGGCATTTTTTGCCTTATGAAACGCTCTACATATTAGTAACATGGTCAATCAAACAACATGAATTAATTTCATGGTAATACAAAGCTTCCTTTCTCACTGACCTTGTAATAAAATAGAGCTTCATTAATTAACATAATTGGAAAATATTATATTACGCACTAGTGTGTCTCCTATAGGTTTGGAAGTAAATCCCGAAAAGACAAAGTATATGATTATGTCTCGTGACGAGAATATTGTACGAAATGAAAATATAAAAGTTTGAAATTTATCCTTTGAAGAAGTGCAAAAATTCAATATCTTAGAGCAACAGTAACAAATATAAATGATACTCGGGAGGATTATAAATACAGAACAAATATGGGAAATGCCTGTTATTATTCGGTTGAAAAGCTTTTATAATCCAGTCTGGTGTCAAAAAATCTGAAAGTTAGAATTTATAAAACAGTTATATTACCGGTCGTTCTTTATGGTTGTGAAACTTGGACACTCACTTTGAGAGAGGAAGATAGGTTAAGTGTGTTTGAGAATAAGGTGCTTAGGAAAATATTTGGGGCTAAGAGGGATGAAGTTAGAGGAGAATGGAGAAAGCTACACAACACAAAACTGCATGCATTGTATTCTTCACCTGACATAATTAGGAACATTAAATCCAGACGTTTGAGATGGGCAGGGCATGTAGCAGGTATGGGCGAATCCAGAAATACATATAGAGTGTTAGTTGAGAGGCCGGAGGGAAAAAGACCTTTGGGGACGTAGATGGGAAGATAATATTAAAATGGATTAAAGGGAGGTGGGATATGATGATAGAAGCTGGATTAATCTTGCTCGGGATAGGGACCAATGGTGGGCTTATGTGAGGGCGGCAATGAACCTCCGGGTTCCTTAAAAGCCAGTAAGTAAGTAAGTAAGTAAGTAAATAAGTAAGTACGTATGTATATGTGTCTTCTATTTGAAACGTAATTTGCCCACCAATTCTTAGTTTGAATTCATCTGAGTTTCTCATCTCTCTGTCCTGGGAAGATTTTAACACTTACTCTAAATTAAAGAGCTATGCAGGGAAAGAAGTTTGAGTTCAAATAACGCCAGATATTTACTAATGAATTGCAATGACGTCATTATTAGCGGTTTAGTTGCGAAAAATTCTGAACACAGAAAGTTGGATTTTAAAATTAATTTCACATCCTCCTTGCAGAAGGCATTTAATACATTTTCCAAACGAATTCTGAATTTTGATACCAATTCTTGCTGAACTAACTTTGTTATCCGTTTATATCCCAGGAGATTATATAGGGCTTTTCTCAATAGGCGAGTCTAGAGAACAACGTACTACTGAGGTGCGAAATTCAATAGGAACACACTGTAAACTTAAGGCATAAGAGAAGCTTGAAGGATGAGTTTAAAAGGAAGGGGGCGGAGAGTGAGAAGAAAGTCTGATAAAATCGTGTCTAAAATTGAATAAATTTATAAAGCTGGAAGCTTCTTTGAAGATAAAAGACAGAATAAGTTACACGGTTTCGTGATATGAAATCTGAGGAGAAAGGAGGGATTACTGCAGGCATAGAAGGTGGAGAAAGTGAAAGTCTAGAAGCAACTGTGGGAGGGTAGAGAGATTCATTTTATAGTTACGGTAAATTTGTGAGGAGAGATCTAATGATAATTTTAGATTTGGGTCAGAAAATGTCGCACTTTTATGCTTCAACTGAGCATTTTCCATTGAGGATTCTATAACATAAAGTCCGTTGCTTTTAATAACAGAAGCATGACTGTTCCAAAAAAATGATTTGCGAAAATAGAACAATATATATTCTATAGTTCATAATGTGCTAATTTTAACGTTTTTATATAATAAGAAAATAATAATAAAAAATGGTTATTATGTTATTATAGTAATAATAATCACTAGTAGTAGTAGTAATAATATTAATAATAATAATAATAATAATAATAATAATAATAATAATAATAATAAAGAAGATAATCAATAATTGTGAATAAACCTTTGTCATGGTTCATGGTAAAAGTTTCCAACGACTGAAACAGGTACTTATTTACTTACTTACATATGGCTTTTAGAGAACTAAGAGGTTCATTGCCGCCCTCACTTAAGCTCGCCATCAGCACCTATCCTGAGCAAGATTTATCCAGTCCCTACCATCATATCCCACCTCCCTCAAATCCATTTTAATATTATACGTCTCGGTCTCCCCAAACGTCTTTTTCTTTCAGGTCTCTCAACTAACACTCTATATCCACTTTTGGATTCACCCATAGGCCTACGTGCTATATGCCCTGCCTATCTCAAACGTCTGGATTAATTGTTCCTAATTATGTGAAGTGAAGAATACAATGCGTGCAGGTCTGTGTTGTGTAACTTTGAATAAGCAATACTGGGATGTTTACAAAAACTAAGACTATTTCACGGTTATTTGAATAAGCGCAACTCGGATGTTTACAAAAACCAAAGCTATTTCACGGTTAATTAAATAAGCACAAATAGGATGTTTACAAAAACCAAAGCTACATCACGGTTAATTGAATAAGCGCAACTCTGATTTTCAAAAAGCCAAACCTTTTTATGGTTAATTGAATAAGCTCAACTCGGATGCTTACAAAACCAAACTTTTTCATGGTTAATTGAATAAGAACAACTAGGAAGTTTACAAAAACCAAATCTTTTTCACGGTTAATGAAATAAGCGCAACTAGGATGTATACAAAACCAAGTCTTTTTCACGGATAATTAAAAAAGCACAACTAGGATGTTTACAAAAAACAAAGCTATTTTACGGTTAATTGAATAAGCGCAACTCGAATGTTGAGAGAAACCAAAACTTTTTCACTGTTAATCGAATAAGCGCAACTAGGATGTTTACAAAAACCAAACCTTTTTCACGGTACACTGAATAAGCGCAACTAGAATATTTAAAAATACCAAACCTTTTTCACTATTAATTAAATGAGTTTAACAAGGATGTTTATTAAACCAAACCTTTTTCAAGGTAAATTGAATAAGCGCAACTAGGATGTTTACAAAAACCAAAACTTTTTCAAGGTTAATTAAATAAGCGCAACTTGGATGTTAACAAAAACCAGAACTTTTTCACGGTTAATTGAATAAGCATAACTACGATGTTTATAAAAACCAAACCTTTTTCACGATTAATCAAATAAGCGCAACTAGGATGTTTTAAAAAACAAACCTTTTTTTACGGTTAATTGAATAATCGCAACTCGGATGTTTAAAAAAATTAAAACTTTTTTTCCTGTAATTTAAATACGCGCAACTCGGATGTTTACAAAAACCAATTTTTTTCACGGTTAATTAAATAGTGCAACTCGGATGTTTATAGAAACCAATCCTTTGCACGGTTAATTAAATAAGGGCAACTCGGATGTTTACAAAAACCAGAGCTATTTCACGGTAAACTAAATAAGCACAACTAGGATGTTTACAAAAACCAAACCTATTTTACGGTTAATTGAATAAGCTAAACTCGGATGTTTACAGAAACCAAAACTTTTTCATGGTTAATCGAATAAGCGCAACTCGGATATTTGCAAGAAAACAAATCTTTTTCACGGTTAATCGAATAAGCGTAACTCGGATGTTTACATAACCAAAGCTATTTCACGGTTAATTGAATAAGCGCAACTAGGATGTTTATAAAACCAAATATTTTTCATGGTTCATTGAATAATGCAACTCAGATGTATACAAAATCAAACCTTTCTTACGGTTAATGGAATAAGCGCAAATCGGATGTTTATAAACCAAACATTTTCAACGTTTAATTGAATAAGCGCAACTCTGATGTTTACAAAACCGTACTTTTTCACGCTTAATTAAATAAGCGCAACTCGGATGTTTACAAAAAAAGTCTTTAACGGTTAATTAAATAAGCGCAACTCGGATGTTTACAAAACCAAACCTCCTTCGCGGTTAATTGAATAAGCGCAACTCGAATGTTTAAAAAAAGTATTTTAATTGTTAATTAAATGAGCGCAACTCGAATGTTTACATAAACCAAGCCTTTTTCACGGTTAATTACATAAGCGCAACTCGAATATTTACAAAAACCAAGCCTTTTCCACGGTTAATTAAATAAGGTCAACTCGGATGTTTACAAAAAAAAAGTCTTTAACGGTTAATTAAATAAGCGCAACTCGGATGTTTACAAAACCAAACTTCTTTCGCTGTTAATTGAATAAGCGCAACTCGAATGTTTAAAAAAAATATTTTAATTGTTAATTAAATGAGCGCAACTCGAATGTTTACATAAACCAAGCCTTTTTCACGGTTAATTACATAAGCGCAACTCGAATATTTACAAAAACCAAGCCTTTTCAACGGTTAATTAAATAAGCGCAACTCGGATGTTTACAAAACCATTGCTTTTTCACGATTAATTAAATAAGCACAACTCGGGTAACCCGGTTAAAATTATTGATTGAAAATTAAACCCAGGTGCCAGCGCCGAATATAGCCCGACATTTGCTTCGAATTAGTTGAGGAAAAATCTAGGAAAAACCCTAATCAGGCAATTGTTCCAACCTGGATTCAAAACCCATGCCACTGGTTTCGTAGTCACACAATCTGACAGTTAGCTGTATCTACTTCATGCACTATCGTAATTTAAATATCCCGTTGAGAAGGCCGTTAGGAATATGGTAGACTTCCGTCAGTCTGTATTTTGTTCGACATTTTAATATTACTCGTATATAAATTTCTATAACATAAACGAAGGCAAATATTGTCAAGGCAGAGATTATTAAAACTGAAAAGTAAAAGAGAAGAGAGTCACTTCAAACGTTCAATGCAGCCACTGAGGACTCAAAATGAAATGTGTAGCAGCGTTACTTACTAGACAATATTGTGTAAAGTGAATGTGAAATAACGCAGACTCACATGAAGGCAGATTAAAAGGCAGACGGATGGACATATCAGAAAAAAAAAAACGTCAGCAGTGTACAATACACAAGAAAGTGAGTATTGAAGAGAATGGTTGGATGGATGGAGGGACAAATGGACGATCGGACAAAAAGACCAACAAGTCGACGCGAAGCGACGGTCGGACAGGCCGACAGACTGAGAAATCTAGAGAACGAAAGACCAATAGACGATGGACGAAAGGCGAGACGGAAAGGTAGGCAAACAGATAGATAAATGCTCGTAGGCAGGTAGACAGACGGACAGACCTACAGACAGACGGATAAAGTACGGACGGACGGACAGGCGGACGTAAGGACAAAGCGGCAATACAGGTCGACAGAAGGATATGCGGATAGGTCTATATTAACAGACACACTGGCAGGTAGACAGATAGACGGACAGGCCAACAGAGACAATGATATACAGATGAAGAACAGACAGAGATGGACCTATGGATATATAGACTGACAGACAAATAAAAGAACAGGGTAGTTAAAATAGTGTAAATAGTAAAGTTAGTGTTCATGGAAGTGCGAGTTAAAATTACTGCGTTTACAGACAGAGGCAGACAAAGAGAGACAGGCAGAGACAAAGAAGAGACAGACAGAGACAGATAGAATCAAAGACAGACAGAGGGAGACAAGCTGAGACAGACAGACAGACATTGGAAGACAAAGAGAGACTGTAGAGACAGATAGAGATAAAGACAGAGACATACAGAGAGATACAAGCTGAGACAGACAGACAGAGACACGCTGAGACAGACAGACAGAGACACGCTGAGACAGACAGAGGACGACAAAGAGAGACAGGCAGAGACGACAAAGACAGAGACATACAGAGGACGACAAAGAGAGACAAGCAGAGAAAAATGACAGAGACATACAAACAGAGGAAGACAAAAAGAGACAAGCAGAGACAAAGACAGAGGCAGAGACGGAAGAACATATCAGATGATAGACGACATTAAGATATACTCCCTCCGTTCGAAAATATGGTATAGTAACAAACAAAACAAGTTTGATTATTGCGCAAGCGTGTACGAAATGTTTCGCGGTGTGGTATTCTGTTCAGTAGTGAAGAGACTATCATACCGTGCAGTTGTGAATGCTTGTAATCTTATGTAGTGCATCAAACTACAATATTTAAATAGTTCATTATGAACAGAAATCAAATGGGTACCTGCTGTGGTGTTCCTGTTGCAGAAAATGTAACTCCAACTCAGTCAATTTTGAATAGAACATCTAAGGCTGATAAGTCGTACAAGAAAGGGTTGTAATGTATTGCAGTTTTATGTTAATGGCCTCTCTCAAAACAATGTTATTTTTATTTTAATAATTTAACATCACACAGAATGACATGTACCTAATTTTCATGTTTTCTTATGTTAATTTTTCAAATAAATAATATGTAGAAGATATGTATATTACTGACAACTTTAACAAATATATACCATATTTTATAACAGAATTAATTACATCTTGCTATACCATATTTTGGAACAGAGGGAGTATATTGATTATTATATGAGGAGACAAAGAGGAATGCAGAAAATAGAAATGATTGGAGAAAACTGAGTTTGTAGTGAAAGACTTGTCCTTGGGCACAACAATGAATGAATGAATGAATGAATGAATGAACCTCCGAGAGAGAGAAAGAGAGAGAGATATCTTGGAAAGTCACACCGAGTTCTAAGTGGCGGGGATGTATGTATGTATTTGTTCAGATTGCAAATGGGTATATACCCGGTGGCAGTGGTAACTAATTACACTCAATAATGACAATAATAAACACAATTAATAATAAATTAATAATAATAATAATAATAATAATAACAGAGAGCATCCTAAATTAAATCAAGAACGATCACTTAAAATAACATTTAAATTAAATCTAATTTGTATCTTAACCCTAAGTTCGAACTAAAACCCACGAGTATGATATGTTCATACCTGCACAAGTACCTTTCAGCACTACACTCATTTCGCTGATAACTCACTCACTGCAATGGATTTATATGCAATCTCTTTGGATTTATCAGAGCCTTTTCTTAGTACCCTCATCACAAAGTGTAACGCTCTCCATGCCTTTCCCGCTGTGTCAGTAACTTGTTCCCCCCAGTCGAGATCGCTATTAATGTTATTCCTAGGTATTTACATTTGTTGACTTCCGGAATGGTTTCACCGCCTAACGTATACGATGCGATTATTTTATTTCTTTTTCTTGTAAAGCTGATGGCTTTGCTCTTTAGA